>DXKC01018282.1:0-10661 GCA_031170775.1 Cymbopogon citratus
AAACCACCTCCACCTAAGATGAAGCAAGAAGTTTGGGTCAAGCTGGTAGAGTACTGGTATGACCCAAAGAATCAGGTTCGTGCCTTAATTATCTCCTTTTCTTAGTATGAATGCAACCTGTGCATGGAAATGAAAACTCTTTACATTTGTGGTGCAGGAAAAAAGTGTTAAGAACAAAGAGAACCGTGCCCAAGTGCAGCTTCACCAAAGGACTGGATCTAGGTCCTAAATTGCCCATCGATACAGCCTGGTATGGATTATATGCCTTTCGTATAATTACCTACAAAGATTGGACATTTGTAGCATATATAGTAATTACCATGTGCTTTGGAACTGCCAAGTTATCACATTCTCGAATTATGGCCTACAGCATGTAAGATTAGCTACCATTTTCAGTTCAGCCTGCTTAGCGCTCGCCTCTTGAAAATTTAGGATGAGCCTAGTCTAGCAAATTTTTAGTATCTAATCAGTTGTATGGACATGTGCTGCTAATGCTTGGAACCAGGAAGAGTTCAGTTCTAAGTTTGGGATCTTGATATTACTATACACAAATAACCTGATGTTTGCCCACACCTCTCCTTACCTTCATTGAAATCATTGTAAGTCATTTTTCCATGCTGCAGAGGCCTAAGTACAACAACAGTGAACTTGATGCTGTTGATTTCTTTGTTGAATGCATGACTAGTCCGACAAATGGTCGTACCCCTCTTGCAGATGAAGTATATGTAAGTGAACTAAATGTTGCATACATGTACTGTACTCCAATTCATTCCTGGTAAAATACTATTGTATGGCCTTCTAATTAGTTGCATTGTATGCAGGAACATATGGTGGCAGAGAAGGGAAAAGAACTAGAAGAAGAAGCACCAAAGTCTCCTACCAAGATTGTGGCTGAGAGTCTAAGCCACATCAGTAATAGATCAACCTTCCTTCCAAACATTGGTGTAACTAGAAGGCAGTTAGAGTCGACAAGAGCAGCATCGTAAACACGCATGCAAGCTCAGTTTGAGGAAACACTACAGGCAGAATGAGAGGCAGCTGCTCAGATGCAGGAAGAGTTGAAGGAACAACTTCGAGCTCAGCAGGCCATGCTTCAAGATCAGCAAGCTGTGCTCAAAGAAAACCAAACCTTGCTGCGCCAGACCCAAGAAGTGAAGGCGATTCACAGCAGGTTCGAATAGACTAATACGCTACTGCGGGCAATGCTGAAACTTCAGAAAGATTGAGGTATGCCTCAATGCACTCTATGCTTCATAATGCCTGTGTGGGGACTTTGTGGCACCCTGAACTTCTCTGCAACAGTTTAAACTTTGTGGTGATTGGAAGTGGAATAGTTTGAACTTTGTTTGTAAACTTATTTGATGGAAACTGTAATGTTGGACGTGTTTGTGGTGATGGATGTGGAACTGTGTCATTATGTGTATGATGAGCTTTGATAATAATATTGTCACTGGTGTGTTCTTTTGATGATGATGCATTCTATTATGTGTGGATGATGTGGAACTGTGCTGGTATAATCTGTGACACACAGTGCAAATACAATTTCTAACGCACAGCGGAAGTATAATCTGTGATGCACAGTGCAAATACAATCTATGACGCTATGAAGGCGTCACCAAATGTTGAAAAACACATGGATACGCATGACGACACACTGCCTAATATGACCGAACAAGTCGTCACAAAACACTGGCGGTGCGTCTATAATTTATGACGCGCTAACCGTCATGACGGGACTTTGTCGTCACAAAAAGTACCTGTATCAAACCATCCCGCATGGGTATTTGTGACGGGTAGTACAATACATGATGCGTTGACCGGACAATACATGACGGTCCGTGTCGTCATAAAGACAGACATAACATGACGCACAAGCCTCAGCTGTCACAAAAGGTCGTGACATAATGTGACGATTTTCCACAGAACCGTCACACCTACTTTTTGTGATGCTCATTATATGATGACATGTGTGACAGTATAAAGTCATCATAAATTTTCTTTTATGATGGTTTTTGCACTTTACATGATGAAATGTTGTTGTCATGGAAGCCTTGAATTCTTGTAGTGATGTTGCAAATGAGGGACCAAGCAAATCAGCATGCACTGATATTGTTAAGAAGGGAGTAAGGCAGCAGAGGTATCATCTTAAAAGGAAGTACTTTGATGAGTCACTAACACTAGAACAGATGTTGGCAAGACCAGCTCCACCAAAGATGAAGAAAGAGGACTTGGTTAAGCTGGCAGAGTACTGGTGTGACCTAAAGAATCAGGTCTGTACCTTAATCATATACTTTTCTTATTATGAAATGCAACCTGTGCATGTGAATGAAAACTCTATTGCATTTTTGGTGCAGGAAAAAAGTTTAAAGAATAAAGTGAACCGTTCCCAAGTGCAGCTTCACCAAAGGACTGGATCTAGGTCCTACACTACCCATTGATACAGCCTGGTAAGGATACTATGTCTTTTGTATAATTACCTTGAAAGATGAGACATTTGTAGCATATATAATAATTACCATGTGCTTTGGAACTGCCAAGTTATCACATTCTTGAATTATTTCTAGGATTACATGTTTTTTAAGCACAATTTGATTTTGGCCTATAGCATGTAAGATTAGCTACCATTTTTAGTTCAGCCTACTTAGGGCTCATTTCTTGGAAATTTAGGATGAGCCTAGTCTAGCAAATTTTAAGTATCTTATCAGTTGTATGGACATGTGCTGCTTGGAAGCTGGAAGAGTTCAATTCTATGTTTGGGATCTTGATATTACTATACACAAATAACCTGATGTTTGCCTACCTCTCTCTTTACCTTCATTGAAATCATTGTAAGTCATTTTTTCCATTCTATAGAGGCCTAAGTACAACAACAGCGAACCTGATGCTGTTGATTTCTTTGGTGAATGCATGACTAGTCTGACAAATGGTCGTACCCCTCTTGCAGATGAAATATATGTAAGTGAACTTAATGTTGCATACATGTACTATACTCCAATTCATTCCTGGTAAAACACTATTGTATGGCCTTCTAATTAGTTGCATACATTCTATGCAGGAACATATGGTGGTAGAGAAGGGAAAAGATCTACAAGAAGGAGAAGCACCAAAGTCTCCTACCAAGATTGTGGCTGAGAGTCTAAGCCACGCCAGTAATAGATCAACCTGCCTTCCAAACATTGGTGTAACTAGAAGGCAGTTAGGGTCGACAAGAGCAGCATCAGAAACACGCATGCAAGCTCAATTTGAGGAAACACTATAGGCAGAATGAGAGGCAGCTGCTCAGAAGCAGGAAGAGTTGAAGGAACAACTTCAAGCTCAGCAGGCCGCGCTTCAAGATCAGTAGGCCGCACTCAAAGAAAACCAAACCTTGCTATGCCAGACCTAAGAAGAAGTGAAGGCAATTCAATGCAGGTTCGAAGAGACTAATACGCTGCTGCGGGCAATGCTGAAACTTCAGAAAGCTTGAGGTACATCTCAATGCACTCTATGCATCATAATGCCTGTGTGGGGACTTTGTGGAACCCTAAACTTCTCTTCAACAGTTTGAACTTTATGGTAATGGATGTGGAATAGTTTGAACTTTGTTTGTAAACTTGTTTGATGGAACCTATAATGTTGGACCTGTTTGTGGTGATGGATGTGGAACTGTGTCATCATGTGTATGATGAGCTTTGATAATAATATTGTCACTGGTGTGTTCTTTTGATGATGCATTCTATTATGTGCGGATGATGTGGAACTGTGCTGGTACAATCTGTGACGCACAGTGCAAATACAATTTGTGATGCACAGTGCAAATATAATTTGTGATGCACAGTGCAAGTACAATCTGTGACGCTGTGAACGCGTCACCAAATGTTTCAAACACATGGATACACATGACGACAAATGGCCTAACATGACAGAACAAGTCATCACAAAACATTAGCAACATGTCTATAATCTATGACGCACTAACCGTCATATTAAAAATTAAGACGGCACTTGTCGTCACAAAAAATATCTGTACCAAACCATCCCGCATGGGTATTTGTGACGGGTAATACAATACATGACGCGTTGACCGGACAATACGTGACGGATCGTGCCATCATAAAGACGACCATAACATGATGCACAAGCCTCAGCCGTCACAAAAGGTCACGACATAATGTGACGGTTTTCCACGGAACTGTCATGCCGACTTTTTGTGACGCTCATTATATGACGACACGCGTGACGGCACAAAGTCATCATAAATTTTCTTTTATGATGGTTTTTGCATTTTACATGACGAAATGTTGTTGTCATGCAAGCCTTGATTTCTTGTAGTGTAGGGGAAATGAGGTCATTCATCAATGGTGCAAGCCTGAGCGCCATGATCTTGAAGATTAGCTTGGCCAGACTATGTATCGTTGTTATCAGTCTGTAGTGTTGAGGCTCACTGGCGTCCGGTGCTTTGGGGAGTAGGACAATTAGCGCGCCATTGAGGTAGCCAAAGGACATGCAGTCGCTGAATAGTGTAGCGTTGATGGCATCCATTACTTGTTGCTTGATGATTGCCCAGGAGGCCTTGTAGAAGGCGCCCATGAACCCGTCCGAGCCCGGTGCCCGATCTGCTGGCAGGCTCTTGATTGCCGCCCAACCTCTTCCTCTGTCACCGGCTGATCTAGTTGTAAGATATCACACTGCTCAATGCCCAGTGCCTCAAAATCGATCGATGCTTGAGATTGGCCGGTTTGGCCAAAGACCCCTATGAAGTGATCATGCATGGCCTGCTCCATGGTCTCTCGGTTCGTGGTGAACATGTCGTTGATCCGTAGCCTGGTGATCATGTTCTTCCTCTTCCTCCCTCTGGCCAGTAGGTGAAAATATTTGGTATTTGCATGTCCTTTAGCCAAATAGCAAATTTGCGCACGCTGCCTTGCCATCATGCGATCCATCGAGGACAGACCGAGACATTTCCGCTTCAGGTCTGCGCGCAAGCTCCTCTCGGAGTTGGTGAGGGCGCGGTTGTCGGATATTTGATCCAGCTTCAGTATGATTGCCCTAGCCATGAGTATCTATTCTCTCCTGATTCTGCACATAGCCCTGCTCCTTAGTTCACGTGCCAGTGACCTAAAAAGCATGTCTAGGTGCGCGATTGGATCCCTTGGTGCATCGGGGCATGTCCACCCACGCTGCACCATTTCATGGTAGTCCTGAAATTTTGGCCAGAAGACCTCGAAATGGAACCTCGACTTTGATGTCATTGTCAGGTTAGTTTGCAGCATCAAAGGGTAGTGGTCAGACGCATCTGATGCCAGGGCCTACAAGTGGCATCTAGGGAATTGCTCTTCCAGTCGTTTGAGGCGAGCATGCGGTCCAGGCGGATAAGCGTTGGGTGCTCGTGTTCATTGCTCCAAGTGTACCTGTGCCTATGTAAGTGGATGTCGAGCAGCTGCAGTTTCGCCACCATCCACCTAAAACTCCACATCATGCGGCGGTTGATGCGGGAGTTGTTCTTGTCAGCTTCGTCCAGTATTAGATTGAAATCTACGATCACCGCCTACGGTCCGGGGCATTGATCCCGTATAGCCCCCAGCTCTTCGAGGAATAGAGCCTTCTCGGCTTCTTCCTGTGGCCCATAAACCACGGTGAGCCACCGTGGTTCATTGTGTGGAGTGGTCACCTTCACCGTGTATGAGTAGCAACCGATGTGCGGCTCTTGCAGCTCCGCGTCGGGCGATCGGGCAGCCACGAGGATGCCCCCCTGGTGTTAGCCGCCGGCACGTAAGCGAAATCACAGAAATTCATTCCAAGCACGAAGGCAACTAGCCACTGATTTACAACATTCATCTTAGTTTCAACCAAGCAAATGATGTTGGCGCGCACGTCACTGGTTAGAGTGCGCACATTGTCGCGGCGGGCTGAGGAATTCAGCCCGTGCACGTTCCAGCACACAATGGATGTGCTATCCATGGACATATGCTACCAGCAAGACGGGGCAGCTTATGCCCTTGCCCGAGATGCGTGGCGGCGTCGCCTGCGCGCTCCGACCCCGCGCCCCTCCGGAATAGCTCCTTGAGTGCTTCGTTGTCTTCTTCCTTCCCATCAAACAACGCGTAGAATTTGTTGGTGGTTGTGGACTCGTCCAGTGCTGAAGGTTCCCGTTGAGGCCAGACCCTCTGATGCGCCAGCGCTCGGAGGTACCCGTTGGGGTCCACCCGTTCCATTGTCGGAACTCTTCGCTTCAGGCCCGAACGCGTGTCTTTCTGTGGCCTGATCCTCTGATGTGCCGACACTTGGAGCTTCTTGTTGGGGCCCACCCATTCCGTTGTCGGAACTCTGCGCTTTGGGCCCAGAGCACATGCGCGCTAGACCTGGCTGCCGCTGGTGGCGCCTCCCCGGGGCGTTCCATCTGTCTCGCCGTGACGACAATGGAATGGGTGGATGCCGACGCCGGCTCCCCGGGTGAAGTGGTGCCGCCGGCTGTTCCTGCCATCCTCAGCAGGGTCGTCGGACGATGAATCACCGCCGTCGTGGTTTGGTGGTGGCGCGTAGTCACGGATGCAGTAGAGGTGGACGAAGATCTTGTAGCGCAGCACGTCCTTCTTCCACAGGAATGGTCTTGTGCCATGGAACTGGAAACCGCCGCTCGCCGTCGGGGCTATGTAGGCTCAGTGACGTTCAGCCAGAGAATCTTGGGGAGCTTGCATGGATGCTTTGCCCATGCCGCCAGCCTGAACGTGGATAGGTCATTGCCGGCCGTGGTGACCGCTTCAACCTCTTCGATCCAACAGTATGGAGCGAGCAGTTTGGCCACGGTCCCCTCACTCCAGGCGTGCGGCGGCACCCGTCCAGCTCGAGGGTGAGCTTGTACTGTAGGGAGGATAGGTTTGCATGCGCCACCCTTGACCAAGGTAGTAGCACCAGAGGTGAGCTCCCAAATGGGATTGGCTATGCCGCCATGACCCATTCCTTGACCGCCGCTGTTGATATTAGTTACGCAATGAAAGAATCAAAGAGAAATAATCCACAAGCGTACGGGTATCGGTGAGCACTTCACCTAGGAGATAAATCTAGAGTATTGTATTTATTTATCCGCTAGAGAATGCTTAACCCCGGCACACTAATTCCTACCAAACCTCCTGACGGGATGTGGATTACGGAGACAACAAGGGAACTGTCACTTCCCCCACCGCTACCACAAATATGGCCAGATAGGAAGTATCTATGAGTATTCCTAGCCCAAGCACCTTGCTTATGCTACGAACAATTACTCTATTCCCTACGCAAAGCGAATAAAGCAAACTCGTAAACCAAAGAATAATAAACTTACTAGTATTAGAAGACGAATTGCCGAATGATCCTGAAACCAAGCCTCGGGTTAGGAGACTTGACCCTGTCGGTACAACTAAGAGGAGACACCGACAGGCTGGGCTTCCTCCACTTCTACCTCCACCCTATACTCTCTCAATCTCTCTTGTTGCTAATTCCCAAAAGAGACAGATCCATTCAAGGGATCCCTCCCTGGTTAACTCTCTCTGGAAAATATGAATTAGGGTTTCTTAGTCCCTCTGACCCAGGGGCTAGGGGCTCTATTTCTATAGCCCTCTAGGATGCACCACAGCCCTCGGATCAAACCGACCTAAATAGATGGCTAATATTCATCCTCAAAGTCAGTGGAGGCAGGATCCGCGAGGTTGCACCTCATTGGTCGAGGTAGCTGGGCGGCCGCCCACGTGGCCTGGGCGGCCGCCCACTGCTGGCTGCCAGGTGGGCCCAGCTCCGCAGGGGTGCCTCCTCGAGTCTTCAAGAATGTTCTTGAGTTGCTGGATGTTGTTTTCTCTCTATGTAAATCTAACATGTGGACCTCTTTTGGTTCTTTTCTGATAACCCCCTGCAGAAATAGACAATCACCAAAACTCATGGAATTCTGTTAGTGATAACCCTATATCTACTAGGTGTTTGCATATAGGTCCATTTTCATGGTTAGTTGACGGTTAAAATTATAAGTTATCTACCATCAACAAGCTCCCCCACACTTAGTCTTTTACTCGTCCTCGAGGAAAAGGAAGGATTTACTTTAAGCATAACCTCAAATCAAGACATCAACAGTTAGATTATCCCTAGTCATACTTGTACTGCAGAATTTAAAGTGTCTACCATAAGACTTTGGGAAGTTGAAGATGGAACAGCACGAAGTAGAGCTCCTTTTCTCTTCAGTTCTGTCACTTGGAGTTTTTATAAAATTTTTGCAATGAAAACTTAGCTTACCCTTCTCCGTCATGTAGCACACTCGAGTCACTCATTATATGTAGTATTTGTGGAACTCATCAAGGCATGTATGATGTATGCCTTATGCTGTATCCTATCTTATAAAAGCTTATATGGAGTTTAAAGGTATTTCAAGAAAATGGCATACTCACCTTGCATATGTTGCCTGGTCAAAACGGGATCCTCAGAGGAGAATTTCATACTCACCTTGCATAGTTTTGGTTGGACATTCTGTCTTGGATAATTAGCCTTGCCTTGTGATAGAATAATTTATGCATATGTTTTCTTCTTTAAGCCAAAGAGATGCATTTGGCACAAATTACTCGGGACTGAAGTAAGGTTGAATTTCAAAAGTGAATAATGTTCGATGTAGTGATATCTGTGTTATGGATGCAAGGTGTACTTGCGGCTGCGATGATACGCTACTGCTGCAGATGCTGTGATCCAATCAAAAAAAAACTTTCTTATCTTGTTAGGATTGTAATATCTTTAACTAAATTACCCATGTAAACATGGTTACTCCATCTGCAAATATTTATTAAGTGTTTTAATCTCAAAATATCTTAATGCGAAACAAAACAGCGTGATCAGGATAAAATTTTGTAATATAGGGGGATCATACCTGACCGTAGTTGAGGCTGGAGCCAGGGTGGCCCACTACTTGGGCAGGCGCCCAAGGGTGCTGGGCGGCCGCCCACTGCTGTGGCCCCTCGGGGTCCACTTCGCCGAGCGCGGTCTTCGTGTCATATCTTTTCAGAAATTTTAATTGTTGCGCAGAAGTCCGTTCATTAGTCATCGGGTGTCTCCCCACACTTGTTTCATGTTATCTTCATTCACAACTGGTGGCGACAAAAGAGGCAAAACATATCTAATAATAATATTTATTTATTGCATCATCATATAGGGCATATTGATTTACAACAACTAACTCGAACTGAACTAAGCAAACTTTAACTAAACTTTAATTTAAACAAACTTTAAGCTAACTCTCACTTGCGCCCTATCAAATGCTAGGATAAATCGCCTCTAATTATTGGGGTGCTCTAGAGCATCCACCCTCTCAACTGTGTTATCGGAGGTTTTCTTCAGCTCTCACACTTCATTGTTGGTGCGGAGGATACAATTGCTCTGGAGACGTTGGCAAGACTCTAAAGAAGTGATAATAGCGCGCTGAGCCTCAAGCTCTTTTTCAAAATCTGCCATGGTCTTGCGGCGCTTGCGCGGAACCTCTGATGCGGCAAGGGCATGCTTGGGGGCTTCCTTCGGCGGAATAAACTTGACCTTGCTAGGATGAGCACGAACTCCCTCGAAGTATGTGCGCTCCCCGGTGCTGTACTTGGCGCATACAATCTCCTTGCTCTTGTTGGTCTTTACTCCCATAAGCACCTCATTGTGCTTAGGGGGCAGGATCTTGGTCCCTTCCGGCAGCTTGACGATGGGGCCCTTCGGCGGAGCTCCTTCCAAAAGAAAAGGCTTAGGCATAGTGCGGACAGGTTGGGCGAAGTAAGAGCTGCCACAGCTGCGCGGCTTTGGTGGAATGGTGGCAAGGGTAGGCTCATTGACTGGGACGATGGCTTTGCACTTGGGCTCCTCCTTCGGGATGGCGTTGAGGTCGATCCCGTAGCGGATCATCCTCCTATCTAAGTTCTCGGCTTCTTGCTTCACCATGGCTGCGTGGAGAGGCGTAGCAAGCTTCTAAGCAGGAAGGGAGGAGAGCTATGACTGAATGAGATTGACCAGAGGCATGGGCTGTTTATATAGGGGGTGAAAAAGCATCAAAAGGGCATCTTCAAGGGAATGACGTGAAGAGAAATGCACAAATATACCGAGCATCTAGTTTTTATAGATAGATGAGGGATATGGAAGGATCACGAGGGAGAAAGGCGGCGACGATCACCTGCCATAGCTGGGCGGGCGCCCATTAGGGTTGGGCGGCCGCCCAGGCCTCGAGCCCTCCCCCTCTCAACTTTTTTCGTAAAAATATTTATATATTTTTAATATTTGGAAAAGTTACTGGACCCCAAAAACTCAAAAGTAAAAGACCGGGCTTAATTACCCTTAATTACTATAGCAGGGCAGTAGGACGAGCACTGTTGAGGCCTGTTACTGTAGCACCGCGAAGCGCTGTAGCAACCAGTGTTTAGTACCATACTGTGAAGTGAGGATTCGCCAGACCAGCTTAAATACCAGGGCCAGGGACGCGTAATAACCTTCGGTTAACCATTTTGAACGAAGCGAGGACGAAAGTTCAAGCGGGTTGCTACACAGGTGGGACCACTCCTCGGTAGTGTGGGCTTGGGCCGTGTTTGCCGGGACTGGATGTTACAGCAGCCGCCCACTGCTGGCTGCCAGGTGGGCCCAGCTCCACAGGGGTGCCTCCTCGAGTCTTCTAGAATGTTCTTGAGTTGCTGGACGTGGTATTC
>DXKC01018299.1:0-11191 GCA_031170775.1 Cymbopogon citratus
GGAAGATGCGTGGCCATTGCTGCAGCTAGAGCGTCTCTCGATGAACGATTTGAGGCAGGATTTGGGAGCAGCACTTCTGGGAATAGCGTCAGCGGCTGGAGGTTGAGAAGGTGGAGTAAAGGAGAAGCGAACCTTCTTCGGCGCCGCAGCTGGAGGCGAGGCGGCCGCGGTCCCCATAGGTGGCAGGTCCAGCGAACCAACCACAACTGACCAGAGACGCGGACGCGGAGCAGGCTCGATTTGACGGTCCTCGGTCGGAAAAAGGGCACTTGGCATGACGGCGGAGGTGCGCGAGAGTCCTGAGGTGGCGGTGGGGCGCTGGGAGGCAGCAGCGGCGGCGGATCTCGGCGGCGGCGCCGTCGGGTGCGGCGCAGGCGGCTTGGGGTGGGCGGACGGCTCTAACGGTCTGCTTGTTCTCCTAAGCAAGTAGAGATGGATTATTCGAATTCCACCACCATGTACGAGTTCCAAGCTGACCCAGAATACATCCACTCCATGGCCACTGCCACTTCTGAACGTTTGGAGAAACTTTGTTTAAATTTTGAGTGAGAACCGGCCCGAATTTTCTGAATTTTGTCCAATTCGTTGGGCTCCGAATTTTTTTTTCACTGTCTTCAAGATCTGTGCTTTTAGTCTTTCACAGCTGTGCACAAGGTCTGTTCTTATTTTTTCTGGATCTCTGTCTTCAGAGCTGCAGAGTGAACTGACGATGCTCGTTTGGTTGTGCATTTGTTGCTTTTTTTTCGGTTCCTGGAGTTTTTGTAAATATTTCGTATCTTTTTTTTTTACCTTTCTCCTACTATTATATTTCGACAATTTTGTGGACTTTTCCAAAAACGAAGGTTCTGCGTTCTATTGCTTCATTTTTGTCTGTATCTCGTTGCATCCTTTCAAAGGGGTCACGGGAACCGCCTACGGATTGGAGACTATCGATACATCGATCAGGTCTGGCTTGCCGTTTTTAACCATTCCTTGGCAACAAGCTAAATTTACTACTCATACTAAATTTAGTTTGGCTGTACTCATATTTATCATAATTCACCTTGTTTGGTGGATTCGAATAGAATTTAATTTATTTAATTTATTTTCCACTCGCATCCAGCCTAAACAAGTCCTAATGTGGACGCCTCAAAAATAATGTCCAAGCTACCCTCTTTAATTGGTTTACTTCGATTAGGTGCATCTCTATTAGTATAATTTGAACGCAGAGGTATGTGGCAGAAAGCCCGGCGGTCATTGTTAACATTTCGTAATCATAGCAAGGTCCATCGTCCATATGAAGCTTGCGCTTGCTTACCTGCTCCACCAATATTATTGGTAATGACGTCTGCGGAATCCAATTTTGTTAATGACCACCCGCTGCATCTAGTCGAATTAGCAAGGTCCATCGTCCATATGAAGCTTGCGCTTCCTTAACCTGCTCCATCAATATTATTTGTTAATGACCACCCGTTGCATCTAGTCGAAGTATCTAACCATCCAGCTGCACTTGCAGAACCACTAGCTGCTTGTTACTTTGGATCTTTGTATCCAGCGCTTTTTTAAAGAAACCACTTGATTGTTATGAAAAGAAAAACATCCCACTACAGCACTTTTTAATTAATTAATGGAATTGATATTTGAGACCCAAGTAAGTCACTGCAAGTCAGGCAATTCATATGGCATCTTTGCTTCTTAAGTGGGTCACAAGAACTCTGCTAGGTGTTGCAGCACCAGAGGGAGAACGCCTTTAGCATTTCTGAAGGAAGGAGAAGACTTCTTCCACAGGGATCTAGGCTCAACACTTCTTCGAGGTAATGCTCCACAACGTATGTCGAAGTGAAAACATATTATTTGTGTATTTTGTCCGAGGTAATGCTCCACAACGTATTTCAATTAAAGTATACTACTTTGTTTGCAAAGGCATAAATCATCGACGATACTGTTTTGGTTTTCAGCTCACCCCCCCTCCCCGCGGTGTTTTTTTTCCTTGTTAAATAACAAAGTGCTGCACCCTATGGACTGTGGAGCCTTCTTCTATCTGCAGCGAGTCATTCAGTTAGAGCATCTCCAGGGTTACAAATTGAAATTTCACCAAATATATCTATGTTTGGCTATCCCCTCCAAAATATCATCTGTCCATATAACTGTCCATATAACTCAGAACTCCAGCAGTCAAAATCTCATCATGTATATTATCTATTAGCACTCAAATTATGAGAGCAAGGAAAGATAGAAAATGAACGGTGCCATCAGAATATCTGGCCCTAAATGCTTTTCTTCCACACCACTCCAGCTGTATTTTGACTACCATATCATTTTGCATATGGCCTGTGATAGACATAATTTTGCATGGATGTGATGATTACGTGTATGTGATTAACATGCGCATTTTGAGAGGGTTTTGACCTAAAAAGTTTGTGCAACACCAATTAATAAAGGAAAAAAATAAAAAAAACATGGGATTTTTGCATTAACAAATATTATACAAAAATTAGGAATGTCACAAATACTTCTTCTCATAATTGTAGATATATGTAAATGAAGATAAATCTCGAGTAGGTTGCGGATTCGAGCCTCGAAGTGGTCGCTGTCGGAGCCTTGATGCGTCTCAGATCCGCCACACAAACCTAAGATCTTGTCATCAGATCCAGCGCTACCCATCAAGGCAGTAGTTGCCATGTCGCTGGGAATCTACTTCAATTTAAGCACACCATGTTGACCACCGGTCTTGGATCTGCACTGTGTAGAGCTTTGGCGAGATCCAGATCTGAAGTGTGGTCGACCTCCTTGGGACGTGCGATCATATCAGGAAAGTGCCTCGCGTATGACGTGGCCACGTTCTTCAGCCAGTAAGGATACGTGGTCATGCTGCTTGGCGCAAGAGCGCCCGGACCTACCAGTATGTGACCAGTAGCCTGCGGTGGTCGGCGTCGAACCTAATGCTGAGATGGTGGTCGGACCGCAGGCAGATTTGGATCCTGGCCGCGCGAGTGGACGGCTTGGCTCGTACGTTCGTGCCGGCAGTGATGAGTGGTTGTAGTTCCATCCTGATGAGTATATGGCGGATGGCGAGTCACGGCCAAATTCGGATCTGGGCAATGCGAGTGGTCGGCTTGGCTCGTACCTCCGCGGCGATGGTGACGGACAGTGGTGAAGCCATCCTGGTCATGCTGAGATTGAATGGATTCAACAGAGGACATGGTTTCAGCCAACCTTTCGCCTCGCCGATCGATGAGATCGATCAAATCGGAATTGTCTAGTTGCCTCCCCTGGTAGCGAGGAAGCGGCCGACGAGTTGCTAGAGCAGACGGCCCTGGGAGCGATCCCAAGATCAAACTTGTCGGCAAGGTGGTCGATGAAGTTGGTGCTGGTGCAGGCCACAGCACCCCCACGGTTCTGATGGTCGTCACTACGCCGGTGGTCCAAGTGAACGCACCGACGGTAAGGTCAGGCTTGCCTCGTACTCCACAGAAACAAGGAAGGACACCATCTGGCTCGCCTTAGGATCTAATTGCACACCCCCTACCTAGCGTGCCACTGTCGACGGAATATCAGCGATTCCACCATGGGGATCCCCACAGTAGTAGAAGAGCGGCAAAGGTATGCTTAGATCTATGAGCTAGAGGTGACACAAGACAAACAACTAGAGTTTGTCTAGGTTCGGGTCGCGATATGCGTAATACCCTACATCCTGCATCTATGTGGATTGTATTGCTGAGAGTACACGTGTGTTTTAAGTGGCCCCTGTCCACCTTATATAGTCGGGGAGCAGGGTTATAGATATGGAAATCTATCTTTAGGTCAGTTACAATGATTCGTATCCTTATAGAATACGCTAGATATCCTAAGCGGCTAAGCTTCCTTGCATGCCAAGTAGCCTCCGAGTACCCATGTGGGCCACGATGTTTGAGTGGCCCAAGAGTTGGTAATAATTTAGATACAAATTAGAGAATTATTTTATAATGAAAGAGTCGGTAAATTTCTAGACCAGAATAGATCCAACGACTATCATAGGTGATAATGATTAGGGTCTACCTGCAATATGCTTCTGATTGTGTTATGAAAACTTGCCAGATTCTTTTTTTCCTAATATATGTCTTACGAGGATTAGTATCCAAGTAGAAATAATAAGATTGGTAGTTAAAAAGTAACATTACAAATTTTTATTTTTGGTTATATATATCTATACGTTGGCACCCTTCCTTACAAGTTATTACAACACATCTTCTGTTGTTAAGGTGGATTATTGATGCATGGGGAATATGGATGGGCACTCGGGAAATGTAACCTCAACAACATTTTGGCATCATCTGAGAGATTTTTGGAAGAGTCCTAGGGGAACTGTTTTTCGTATTGAGGTTTTGGCAGGTGTGGCCATCATCACCGCTTTCTTGCTTGCTGCCTTTGGGTCGTCCCGCCGTTGGTCCAAGCGCTGGATTGTCCAAAAGGGATTCTTTGCTGCACATGCTTTATCTCTGTCTCTTGGAACCTATAGCATTGGTCTAATGCAAACTTCACCAGTGAAGAGTGAGATGTATCCCATATGGACTGTGTCATTATTCACCCTCTTTGGCTGCATTGATCCAGTCACCACCTACAACGGACTTGACTACAAGGGTCTACTCTCAAAGAGTCTATTTGGGATCTGCCTCACCTGTGGATATGTCCTATTGATGAGTAACACTGCAAACTTCAGTAATACTAGCAGCACAGCTATCAACGTGCTGGCTGTCATCACTTTCATCAAGAGTTTTCACAGATCAATGGCGCTTGTGCAGCAAAGCAAAATGCAAAAGAGGGTACAAAATATACAAGAGCTAGGTGGATCACGTCAGATTTATGTCGATTTTCTCCCGGACAATGACTTCGACGGGTCAATAAATCATATCCATATGTTACATGTGGAGGATGGGTTACATCTTGCTCTCAACAATGGGCAATTGTACCATTCCTGTTACAATGCATGCTTTGCTTTCGGTGTCTCACATATGTTGCAATGTCATATTCTTGGTTTGGGCTATGAATCATGGCCGGGACATGGTTCGAAATGTATAACAGAAAAGGATATGTTTATGTGGGCCATGAAAGTGATTGAGATTGAGTTAGCTTTCTTGTATGACATCTTCTTCACTGGTGATATATTATTATTATTATTATTATTATTATTATTATTATTATTATTATTATTATTATTATTATTATTATTATTATTATTATTATTATTATTAAAGACGAGACACAGCAAGACCAAAAAAACAGTAGTACATGATGAACTTGTATGTTTGGACCTTGGAGGCTACTTTAATCCTTCGATTTTTCTTTTCTTTTCCCAGGTGCTACAAAAATATCGTGATAACATTGTTACTGTTCAAAGGCTGGTAGCTGGTGTCAAAGTTTACCAGACTTCAAGTCATGATGTTGCGGGGGTTCTTAGCTTCCCAGCATCAGAGTCATCAGAGAGCATTAGGGTACTAGTCCGAAACAAAGTGGAGAACCATACCGGCTTTTTTGGTACATGTCTTAATCCCAAGCATTTCATAATTTCCCTCCAGTTCTTGGCATGTATATATATTTATTTACTGCTGGGATGTATGCCTTATTGTAATACGATATGTATAATGTATATTTTGATGTAGATGACTGGGGCGGTCGTCCATATGACTTTGCTTATTTTGTGTATAAGACCAAGCTTGATTGGGCTAAGGAACGAGCACCAGAAGCTGCCCCTTCTAACGTTGACAATCTGTTTCCGATAGAGGAGCAGGCAAGTATATTAAGTCACATTGTCTACAATTGGATCTCTTTCATGAATTCTTGTACATTATCTTTTCCTTTTCTCCGTCATGTACTATTCCATTATTACTGATGCACATTGCGTGATTTTTCAAATCAGAGCTCGGAAGGCGGACACACCGTGGTCGAGATTGAAGAAATCCCATCACCGCTGCAGCAGCCGCCGCCGTCTTGAATCGGTCCATTTGCATATTTATATTCCATTCGGCCAGCCAGCATGCATGTGTTCTGCCCATCTCCTCTATCTTTCTTTTTTTGTGCGTAGATTTTTTTAAAATAAAACCAGGATAATGCATGATCCAATGCCTTCTAGCTTTGTCTTTTAAATGTTGCTGGGCAGACCTTTCAAATTTGAGAGTGGTTGACTTTTACGGGATGGTTTCTATGACATGTTTGCAAATATATGGCAATCTCAAAGCTTCGGATCGACCCCGCTTGAACGTTGGTAGTCTAAGATCCGAAGACTCCGCCAACACCTAAGAAGCTGGGCTAGACAAACAGCAGGGTCATACAGAAAAGAGAAAAAGTCTCTGCTAGCTCTTTTAGAGAATCTTGACAAGAAGGCTAAATATGCCTCCTTATCTGATCAAGAAATCAATCTTAAACAGTATCTAAAGGAACGTCTAGTTTGTCTCTTAAGAGAAGAGGAACTGAAATGGTATGAGAGAGCCAAGGTCAAAACCCTACTGGAGAGTGATGCCAAGACAAGGTTCTTTCATCTGGTGGCTAATGGTAAACATCGCAAACAACAGATAATCAATGTGTGTTTGTTGGCGATGATTGTCTCAAGAACCACGTTACTAAGTAATATAAAAAACCTTTTTGGACCACCAGAAAACTCAGAGGTCACACTTTTGGAAGACCAAAATTCAGATATTCCACAAGTATCCCCAGAGGAAAATGATATCCTCATTAATCCTTTCACTGAATCTGAGGTGAGGGATAAAGTTTTCCAAATGGAGCATAATAAGGCTCCAGGCCCTGATGGATTTCCAGCCGAATTCCACCATGTCTTTTGGAGGGTGATCAAGGATGATCTCCTACCTCTCTTTGCAGATCTATACAGGGAGGCTCTAGATCTCTACAGCCTGAATTTTGGAATTATTACATTAATTCCAAAAATTTCGAATGCCACCAAGATCCAGCAATATAGACCGATTTATGTACTCAATGTTAGTTTCAAAATATTTATAAAAGTGGGTATGAATAGGATCAACATAGTGGCTAAAACAGTGGTGAGTACAATGCAAACTGCCTTTATGCCAATAGAAATATCATGGAATGAGTAGTTATTCTATACGAAACTATCCATGAGTTGCATACAAAAAAGAGAGACGGTATCATTTTTAAAATTAATTTTGAAAAGGCATATGGTAAAGTTAAGTGGTCCTTCCTACAGCAAACCTTACGTACGAAAGGTTTCTCACCAAAGTGGTGTAGGTGGGTCAAAAGCATGGTCACAGGGGGAAGTGTGAAAATTAAAGTTAATGATGACGTAAGCCCCTACTTCCAAACCAAACAAGGACTAAGACAGGGAGATCCTATATCGCCAATCTTATTTAACATCGTTGAGGTGTAGTCCCTCATCTTATTGATGATGGTCTATCAATTCTATAATATGCAGATGACACCATTATCTTTATAGACCACGACCCGGAGCAAGCAAAAAATCTGAAGCTTTTGCTTTACGCTTTTGAACAATTATCTAGGCTTAAGATCAATTTCTACAAGAGTGAAATCTTTTGCTATGGCGCAGCTAAAGAGATGGAATCTTTTTATACTACTCTCTTTAGTTATAATGCTGAGGAATATCTCTTCAGATACTTAAGGATCCCAATGCATCACATACAACTCCTGAATTCTGAATGGAGAAAGGTTGAAGAGCGATTTCAATAAAAACTCTCTTGCTGGAAGGCAAAATACTTGTCTTATGAGAGAAGATTAGTCTTGCTTAATTCTGTCTTAAGCAGCTTATCCATATTTATGATGTCTTTCTTCAAGATTCTTAAAGGAGTTCTTAAGAACCTTGATCATTTCAAATCTAGGTTTTTCTGGCAAGAATCGTCAGGAAAGCATAAGTATAGACTTGCTAGATGTGACATCTTATGTCACCCTAAGGACCAAGGGGGTCTAGGTATCCTAGATTTATAACTACAAAATAAATACTTATTAGCCAAATGGTTGGCAAATCTACTTAATACAGACAACATGTGGCAGTCTATGTTAAGGAATAAATACCTTAGATCAAAAACCCTCACTCAAATCACAGCCAAACCTAATAATTTCCACTTTTGAAGAGATCTATTGCAAATCAAAGATAAGGTGTTGGCTAATGGTTCCTTTGATATTAAATATGGGACCAACACAAGGTTCTGGGATGACACTTGGATAAGTGATAAGCCTCTAAAAGTTATTTACCCTTCCTTATATCGTATAGTTCGTGATCCTTACGCGACTGTATCGAAAGTGATGGCCACGAGTCCGCTAAACATCTCTTTTAGAAGGACTCTGGTGGATAATAAACTTATAGAGTGGCTTAATCTAGTAGCAAGGATCTCAAATGTTGAATTAGTGGAAGGTGCTGATTATTTCAAATGGAGTTTAATCAAATCCTGATTATTTTCTGTTTGCTCAATGTATTTTCACCTTATTGATACAGAACCACCTTCTCCTTCTCTTCATAAGAAGATCTGGAAGATAAGAATTCCTCTCAAGGTTAAGATATTTTTTGTTCCTACAAAGGGGTATTGTCCTCACAAGGACAACCTCGCTAGAAAAAACTGGTAAGGAGCTAGAAATGTATTTTCTGTAACATGAATGAGTCTATCCAACACTTATTTCTAGACTGCCTCTTTACTAAAATAATTTGAAAGATTATCTTTTTTGCTACTAATTTAAACCAACCGAGATCGATCAGCCATATGTTTGGTACTTGGCTTAGTAGTCAGGATAAAAAGATCAGAGGGCTGATCTGGGTTGGAGTTGCTGCTTTATGCTAGGCTATCTGGCGATGCCGGAATAATGTTATTTTTAACAAAGTAAAAACTAACTCTACGTTACAGGTTATTTTCAAGGGAGCGTATTAGCTATGCTTCTGGGCCCAGTGGTAGCGTGAAGAGCAAGCCAAGGATACCCTCTTAATGATGAGCAAGAGATTAGAGATGATTGCTTTAGAAATTTCTCATAGAGGGTGGAATCATTTATATCGTTTGCTCTAGTGTCCGAGTCTATGTTAAAGACTTTGGCTTTCTGTTTTTTCGGTGAATTTGTTGTAATAATTGGCTGTGTACACCTCTGGATGTAGAGGCCGGATATTGTTTATCCATTATTTAAAAAAGAGTAAAACCAATTCAACTACAACATTTGACCAATGGATCCAGTCTCTGTAATTGATTTCCTTTTTGAATTTATTTTTTTCCTTTTGGTTAAGGTCCCCTGGTGGTTAGCTTTAGGGACCCTCTCCTTTTCATTAGGATAAGGTTAACGCGCGACCCGTCGCGCGTTTCGGGGAGAGCGCGACCCCTTCGCACGCGTCCACACGACAAACAGCCGAAGCGGAAAACCTTGCCAAAAAATCCAACACCCCGCTTTCCAATTTAGGCAGCGGCCCCGCGTCCGCCTCCACCACATCTGCACGGGTCAGACCGTCTCGATGGCGGCGGCAGATCATGGAGGCCCTGCTGCCCACCCCGTTCCCCACTGGTGAGGAGGCTCCACAACCTTGCGCCGGCCCTGCTCCACAACCTCGACAGTGTTGTCTGTCGCCTCCTTATCGCCGTCGCCCTCTGTGTTCAAATTGGCGCAATGGCTCACACGAGCAAGTCTGCTTGCGGAGAGCTCGAGCGAGCGATAGAACTAGCAGGCAGCAGCGCGAGTTTTCGTGTTCTGCACTTGCCTCTTGCTCGTCATCTGCAAAAGCAGCCTCTGTCATTCGTGTGGTTAGCTGCTGCAGGCCCAGGGCCATCACCTTGCAGCAGCGCCGGTGTGCTCGTGGACGCAACAGCAACAAGAAAGCTTCGGGCAGCAGCAACACAGGCAACAGCTATGGAGCCGAAGAGAGTCAGCACCTTCAGGCTGGGCCATACTATGTTGGTTAGTATATAGAGAATAAAATACTAGCAACACTGACAAAAACAAAATGCTAATGAATGTACATACTGAAGTACATATACTGATACTAAATGTTCAGTTCTTTCCTCCAATGCAATGTAGACGCAGAACGCTGGATAACTGAAGATTGGGAGCAGCATTTTGCCAAACTAACTGAATCGTTGATCAGATACTATGAGAAGAGTTGTTGTGTGCTAAGTAGCAATAAAACTAAGCTCAACTGCAGACAGACGACTGAAATGAACAAAAAAACTGAAAAAGAAGAATGAAAACATAAGTTGCCACACGCTTAATACATGACTTGCTACACGGTGAATACATAATTTGCTATACGGTTAATACATAATTTGCTACACGTTTGCTAGTAAAGAAGACATTAGACTAAAAACTAAAACTTCAAAAAAAATTATTTTGAAAACTTGATTGAAAACTGAAATCTAGAAAAAATATTTTAAAAACTTGATTGAAAACTAAAACTAAATATAATTACAAAAACTAGACTGAAAACTAAAGAAACACCAGAAAAAAAGACTGAACACATAAATAATTACACATTTAGTATATAACTAGCTACTTCTATATAATATAAGTTGTATGCAAAAATTGTTAGGAAGCATATGCATGATGGATCTATAGAGCTCATCATAAGAAACACAATGGTGCAAAAAAGATTAAAAATGGTTTGATGAGAAAGTTACCCTATTTTAAATAGTTGGATGGCTTAGTTCAAAACTCTAATTAGCATCTTACGTCAGCTGCATGTGTTGGACTGTTGGTTGCTTGCTTCGAATGGTTGGCCGGATCGGATAACGCCCATCTCGGATCGGATAACGCTCGTCTCCAGCATGACAAGCCTGTGTGGGCTCCGCATTGTCTCCCGCACATCACAACCAAGCTGGGCCAGGCCTCCGGCCTGCTTGTGCCGTGGTCGCGCGCTCCGCGCCGAGCGCGACGGGTAGCGCGTTAGACTTTGCGCTGGCAAAAGGTACGATATTTTATTCCTGATTCCGGTTACGAAACCCTTTCTCCATGCTTCTAGGGTCATTTGCCCGTAAATTTCATATAATTACATTCGTTGAAAGCTAGTGATTTTTTTTTGTAACATTGTTCTTTGATTAGTTTCTAGTATCTTCTATCCTAGTGCTAGTTGCGGAAATCAAGTACTCTCGTCGTCTAAAAAAAGACACATTTGGCTTATCGAGTAAAAAACTTATTTTAATATATATTGTTTGCATTGATTATGAAATATAATAAATTTATTTAGAGATATATTTAGTAAATTTTGAAAAGTTCAACTCTTTGATAA
>DXKC01018301.1:0-10537 GCA_031170775.1 Cymbopogon citratus
GACTCACTAGTCGATATGCTACAATTGCTTGCAGTGTTGCTGCTGTTCCATGGGGCCAGCTGCATCAGCAGCGACCTGATCGCGTTGCTCGACTTCAAAAGTGCAATCACCAGCGACCCCAACGGATCCTTGAGCTCCTGGAACACAACCACCCCTTTATGCCGTTGGAACGGTGTCCTATGCTCCAAGAAGCACCCACAGCGTGTCATCAAGCTGGACCTCGGCGACCAAGGATTGTCTGGACCTATCTCTCCGTACCTTGGAAACCTAACCTTGCTTAGGGAACTCAATCTCTGCTGTAACTCCTTGTCTGGTCAGTTGCCTCCTCTAAACCGTCTCCATGCATGCACTAGAGGTCATTCATCTGGGAAATAACTCGTTGCATGACACAATTCCGGATTCACTCACAAACTGTTCTAACCTACGGACGCTCAACCTTAGCTTCAATTTTCTAGTTGGTGAGATTCCTCTCAAGGTGGATCTCCTCTCCAACCTCGAGGACTTAGTGCTTAATAACAACAGTCTCACAGGTACCATCCCCACAACCATCAGCAATATCACTGGTTTAAAACAAATTGTCCTACGGTATAATCAGCTCTGGGGTAGCATTCCCAACGAGCTAGGGAAACTACCGAGTGTCACAGGGTTGTACCTCACTGGAAATAACCTACGAAGTCATATACCACAGTCCATCTTTAATATGTCCTCTCTTCATGCACTAACCGCGTATGGCAATATGTTATTGGGAGTGTTGCCACCAAATATTGGCAATACCCTACCTAATCTTGAAACACTTCTTTTGGGTCATAACAT
This sequence comes from Cymbopogon citratus, assembly GCA_031170775.1. Taxonomy (NCBI): domain Eukaryota; kingdom Viridiplantae; phylum Streptophyta; class Magnoliopsida; order Poales; family Poaceae; genus Cymbopogon; species Cymbopogon citratus. The sequence goes on from DXKC01018301.1 coordinate 814, forward strand.
GTTTGGAGGTCACATTCCAGCTTCACTAGGAAATGCTTCAAAGCTACAGTGGGCAGATTTCATGTTTAACAGTTTTACTGGTACAATTGGCGAGTGGATTGGAAAGTTGACAAGCCTACAGTATATATATCTCGAAGGGAACAGCTTCACCGGCCCAATTCCCAGCTCTATTAGCAATCTTAGCCATTTGATCGTGCTACATCTACAGAGCAACAATTTTCAAGGTACAATAAGCGAGTGGATTGGAAAATTGACCAACCTAGGAGATATAAATCTCCGAGGGAACAACTTCATCGGCCCAATCTCCAACTAAGGTCACTCTCAGTAGTATGAGATAGCTGCTAGCTCTAAGACAATACCTCAAGTGTGTGCAATTTGTTCCACTTACTTTGTTTGTGAGATTGAACATTTAAATTAAACAGCTCCTCAGGTCCTAGCATTCTTCAAGGCTTCAACCTTCACTGCCATTGGCGATGCACGACAATCCCACTTGTGTGGGAAGATAGATGGATCAATGGTGTGGATGATATTGCACCTTGCCTATGCCAGCTGGTGTCCAACCTGACACAACGCGCTCAGACTGTCCGTGATGGACTCATTGACAGAGCATGGACAATTAGGCGCATCTCAGGGTCAGAAGGCATGTCTGCGGACGCAGTCACCATGTATATTTATTCCTCTGGAACACACTGAGAGACTTCCAACTCAGTGGGCAGCTTGACAAAACAGTTTGGGGATCGACTTAGATGGATCTACACGGCGGCATACCAAATGCTTCATACCGGATCCGCTCCTGTTGTGCAACAATTTTGTTCCACTTGGTGCGTGAGATCGAATATTCAACAACATTTGTTGGGAATATGTTAGTTGGTGACTTTATCAATCTCGAGGGTTTACCGGCCAGCCCAGTCTTTGAAGATGCTCATAATGATAGGATTTGTGTGTTTGTATTCATAGGGTGAGTGGTGTGCGCGGCTTGTGAGTGTCTATGTTGTACTATGTGATTGAAAAAACATAAAATAGGGCACATATGGGATATTTCTATCTCTCCTACCGAGAAATGTCAGTGGTCCAAATATAGAGTACTTTTGCATTAGTGACCACTAACAAACTCCCCCGAATTAAGCTTCAACCTTTACTCATGCAAAGCAAAGACTTTTAGACTGAACAGATCAGAAAGTTTCATCAAAGCTCAGATCCTTGGAAGAATGTGCCATAGTGTCTATCAATCAGGAGTGCAAGTCTGTGGAAACCTGAGAGGAACTTTTGGCTCATTTATTTGGAGAATCTCTCGGGATTATGGCTAATTTTCTCTTTTTGCTCATTTTCGTTTGTTTTTCTCATTCTTTCTTTTTATATATTTTTTATAGCCTCATCTCTTTCGGAACTTTATGAAAAGGAGATTTTTATTTCTTTGATGAGTGTTCCCATGAAGTATAGTTAAGAGTCAAACGTCACGAACTTTGATGAACTTATATGAAAAATACTAACACTTATGAGACAAAATAAGTATCGTTAGCATATTAGTTATGAAATATATTTTCATAGTAAATTTATTTTGATACATACATGGTAATAGTTTTGGGCTATAAATTTGGTCAAAATTGAGATAAGTTGTTTAGCACACTTCCTATAATTGCATTTTTTTTCTTGGAACGGAGTGAGTAACAATTACTCGCGAACTTAATTACAAAAACCAAGCGGCTCATGAGCTGGCTCATTAATGAACCGGGCTAATCTGCTAGCTTGGCTCGTTAAAAAAATTAAACGAGCCGAGCTGAGTCGAGCCGCTAACAAGCCGAATCGAGCAAGCTAACTGTTTTTTCGTCCAGCCCTACGTATATATCATCGATCTGCTTGGCGCATCGACAGACAAACCTGCTCAAGTTTAAAAAACCAGAGCCGTGTAAAAGGATCTAATTAACCGGTGACCTCATCAACATCACACTCACACGAAATGAAACTGGGCCATCCGTCCGGCCAAGTCAAGATAACAATTAAAAGTACCTGAGTAGACGAGTGACTTCTCGTCATAAGAAGGATTGCAGGCTCTGGTCGGTGAACAGGAGGAACCGGTGTTGCCCTGGGTAGAGGTTTTATGGGATGGCCCCGCTTATCCGATTTGAGCTAAGGTCAAGCTTTCTAAGGCTAGCAAGATTCACAATACTCTTTGGTATTTGTCCTGAGAATTCATTTGATGATAGGTCTACTACCTCAAGTTTCACCGTATTTCCTATCGACCAAGGTATGACGCCAGAGAATCGGTTGCTGGCCAGTTGAAGATCCTGAAGATTTGCCGCATTTTCGATGTTTGAACCAATGCTACCGGTGAACTGGTTATCCGCAAGGTGAATGGCACTGACTTTGGGGAGGGCCCACAGCCCCTCGGGCACATCACCAGAGAGCGAGTTCTTGCTGACCATGAACCACAAGAGCGTCTTGCAGCTCGCATAGGTCGCAGGTATCTCGCGAGAGAAATTGTTATGCATTATGGTAAAATATTTCAAGGCGCCTTGCTTGCACATGTCTGGTGGTATCGGCCCAGACAGGGAGTTTTTAGACACGTCGATGAAGTAGAATTTTGCCATGCTGCCGAGGTTTTGTGGCAATTCCCCGGTGAGGTTGTTGCTGGCGAGCTGAAGATAGTGGAGTTCCTTGAATTCGCCAAATTCTAGAGGCACCTTCCCGAAGAAGTTATTGGAGGACAGGTCCAAATATGCAAGCTGTGTGAGGGATCGGAGCTCCGATAGGTTGCCTGTTAGGTTGTTGTTGGCCACAATAAAGTTTTGCAGCTTTGAGAGCTTGCCGAGCCCCACAGGAAGGTGGCCTTGGAGCAAATTGTTGTACAGGTCGAGCAGCTGGAGCTTGACGAGTTTGGTGATCTCCTGTGGTATCTCACCGGTAAAGTAGTTGGTTGAGAGGTCGAGTTCTACAAGGTTCACGAGGTTGGCAATCTCAGGCGGTATGACGCCACCGATATTGGCCTGATCGAGGTGCAACACGGTGAGGTTTGTGAGCTTGGTGACCTCATCAGGAAAGGAGTCTGTCCGTGCCAAGCCGGGGTTGGTGCCGAGTGCGAGCACGGTGAGGTCTGGCGTGGCGGTGAGCGCGGACCATGGGAACTCGCCGGAGAAGCTGTTCCAGGAGATGTCGAGAGTACGGAGCTTCGTTAGCGGCGAGAGGTCCGGCACGGCGCCATAGAAGTTGTTAGATGACAGAGTGAGATCTTGGAGCTTGGTGCACTTGACTACCCCACTGATCAAGCCCGCAAGCGAGTTGTCCGGCAGGGACAAGGTCGCGAGCGCAGGCAGTCCATGACAGAGGCCGTCAAATGGGACTGAGTCGGCGGCGATGTCCCGGCCACGTATGGAGATGGCCGTGACGACACCGCCGCCGCCGGCGAGGTTGCATGTGACGCCGGTGAAGTTGCAGGGTGAGGTGGCAGCAGCGTCCCACGTGGTGAAGAAGGCGGCAGCTGTTGGTGGGATGGTGAGAGCGCGCTTAAAGGCGAGGAGAGCGGCAACCTCGGATTCAGAGGACGAAGTGGAAGTTGCAACGAAGGAGAAAATGATGGAGAGGAGCATGGGGAGGTTGGGCAGGAGCCATGGCTGGAATGCGAGCAAGGACATTTGCTTCGTTGCTGCTAGTGCTAGGGCTGTCAGCGAAAAGCGCATTTTCGACATTGGACACTGATTCAAATGTTGGGGCTGGCTGCTGGTGCCATTTTAACGAGAACCGAAAGAAAGCGTTAGGCAATCGTACGTGTATGGTATGTGTATGGCACTACCAACAACCTCGCGAATCCTGAATTATTGCGTCCAACCGGCCAAAAAAAAAAAAAAAGGCAGCCGGCGGTCAAGTCAAGGTCAAGCCCTAAGCAGCCATGAATCGGGGACGTGGGTACGTTCCGCGTACCAGAATTCGGTTGGAAATTTGACAAGTTCGGACGTGGTACGGGAACGTGGTACTCCGACTGAGCGAACTTTGGACAGAGAGACTTAACAACAAACAGAGACTTAACAATAGTAGGTACGTACGCTCCCACTGCCTAGTCAATGATGGTATTCGGTACTCCTACATGTTAGTCGTTACAACTCCCTTTCAATAATGGATCTCTTTCATGATTGGCACAAATAAAAGATGTAGATTAAATAAGACATTGTTGATAGGCGGTGTAGCCATTTGTTCGACATTATGGCTAGTAAAAATTATTTTTTTATAAATGCTTATCAAAATCTCTTTTGCATGTTTTGTTCAAAGCAACACATCGGGTCCTTCAGAATTTGCCTCCCTGGTGAACGAATAATACTAGGAGCTACATTTGAGTGTTCTTGGTTATGTTGTTAAATGTATATAATAATTGCTCATTCTCTTTGTTACAGGAGATGAAACCGGATTGCTTCTTTTATCTAAAATAAATAAACTAATGTCTCTTAAGACTACTTTCGGAACACTGCTTGTCTGTGCTGAGAATAAATGTGAATGGTGCCTCTGGACGCCGGATTGATGATGAGTTTGGGCATGTTTGTCTTAACATACTTCTACTACTATCCTGTAACGAATTCGCTAATATATTTTTTAGATCACATCATTGGCGCGTATTTCATTGAGCAGAAGAAAGTGTTGACAACACAAAATAAAAGGTAACATCCTGGTTACCTTCCCTATCGCTACTGGGGGGTGGTGCTCAAATGATTACATGGCTAATAAACATGCACCGAAAAGCCGAAGCTAGAAACTAGGCCAAGGCCATCAGCAACCAAAGATGTGAGAATTCACTAACATCGGACATGAGTTTAATTTTGTTTTTGCTTTGTGGAGAACATAATCAATGTCGATGTTGCAATTTTGTTGTGCTTGTCGGTTTATTTGGTTGCATACCTTGTCAGTGGCGGTGCTTCACAACGTCACGAACCGGGGCTCTTCTCAGTAGATGTTACATTCCCATCCTTGGATGGGAAAACTATATGAGACCGTCGGTCGGTGAACCGGAGAAATTGGTGGTGCTCCGAATACAGGTCTTTCTCCCTAAGGTTGAGGGTTCTAAGACGAGCAAGATTCCCAATACTCTGGTATTTCTCCGGAGATTCCAATTGATGACATGTCTACCTCTTCAAGTTTGGTGACATTCCCTATTGACGAAATGTTTTGCGAAAGGTACGAGGATGGATATAAGCGAAAGGTACGAGGAAGGATATAAGCGAAAGGTGGCCCAGCACACATAGAACCTCCTTGAAACAGTCGAAGCGAGCGCACCCCCCCCGGGTGCTCATGTTTTGTTCCGCCTTCTGGATTTCAGGCCTAGCTTGTCGTGAGAGATGGTGCTTCACAACGTCACAAACCAGGGCTTTAATTTCTCAGTAGATGTGACATTCTCATATTTGGTTCGTGAACAAGAGAAACTAGTGGTGCTCCAAATGCAGGGCCTATCACCTATAGAATGTCCCCACTTATCTGATTTGCCCTAAGGTTAAGCTTTTTGAGACGAGCAAGATTCCCGATACTCTCTGGTATTTCTCCGGAGATTCTATTTGATGACAAATCTACCTCTTCAAGTTTGGTTACATTCCCTATCGACGAAGGTATAGCGCCTGAGAACTGATTCCTAGCTAGTTGAAGAAACCTAAGCGACGCCGCATTCCCGATGCCGGAGCCAATGCCGGGGAAACGAGTGACCGCGGCGGATGCGTGGTGGAGGCGAACGAGAAGTGCCGCCGATGACGGCGTGGGGAGGGCCGACAGGGATGGGGATGGTTCTGGCACGGAGCAGCATCAGGCGGTGTTTCAAGCAGTGAAGACACTTCACTCGTGGGCTTGGCCAAGCCAGGCTCTAGAAAAACGGATCACCCATCTGTTTTTTGGGGGTTTGGCTAAGCTGTGTACGGAGGCCCGCTGAAGCCTGGCTAAGACCTGAGGCCAGGCATCCAACAGCCGATTCTTGGCCCAAGCTGGCCTGTCCAGGCTTTAGCCAGCAAACCAAACAGACCCATAAATCATCGATGTGTCGCTAGCATTACCTTGGAGGAGCACTATATATAACCTGGTGTCTTAAGCATTTTTTTTTTGACAAAAGTGTCTTAAGCATTAAAATTGGATACCAGACAAGAGAGGTAACTTTATTTTTGCCCGTAGGGGCATATGCCCCAAGTACATGTATCATCATTTTTGTTTTCACAAGCAAATAGCTCTGTTTTTCTTTTTTTTTCATCTAATAAAAATGGGCAAAGCTTTTGCTGCCATTCTAAAAACAAAGAAGAACCATGCTTGCATATTCTATTTTTTTACTGTAATACATAGATCGAGATGATGAGGTGGCCCTGGTAAATATGAGGAGGAACGTAACAGGTGGCTCCTTTCTGGTCCGGTGGGACTACACGATAGCCCCGCTTATCCTATTCGTCCCAAGGTAAAGCCTGCTGAGACGCGCCAGCTTGCCGATGCTCTCCGGTATTTTTCCTGAGACTAGGTTCGTGCCCGTGCGTTGCTATGGGTTTCAAAATCCACACAAACCATGTACTTGCTAACTAAAACATATCAAACAAATGTCTTGTGTGTATCATGGATTTGATTTGAGTACAAGTATAGGTAAACAAAACATTTTTATGGTCAAATGTCTTACAATCTAACATCTCCTTGGAAGCCAAACTAAAAGTCTACCATCAACACCTAAGTTGTCTAGATTGCATTGAAGATAACAGTCAAACACCGTCCTGAACTGCAATTCTTTCAGATCAAATTTCAAACTAATAAAATATATGAGACAAACTAAAATGAATTGCCATAAACATACTATATATGGCAGGTTCTCATCATATATAAGTTTTCTTCAGGATATATGGATGTTTGGTTTCTTCAGGATATTTTCGGGATCAGAACTTAGAAGTACCTGGCAAGATCAAGGCCATATCTCAGCACCTTCTAACGATGTAACTTAATATTTTAGCACCTTCTGAGTATGTAACTTTCCTTTCTCCTGGATAATGGCTGACAAATCTTTCTAAGTTTCACAGAAAAAAAATTAAGTCAACCCATCAAAGGATAATTTTCATACATTATAAATAGTAGCATACTCAAAATTACTTTAAGTCATAAGATTAGAAAAACTTTGTTTTCTATGGGAAGAGAAGACATGGTGCAATATCTTGTAGTCAGGTCCTTCGACGCTGATCCCACGGGGCTCTGGCTCTGGCTGCACCGCCGGTTCCATGGACAAATGCTGTCTGAATGCATTAGATGCAAAAATGAATTCAAATGGTAAGATTAGAATGATCTATTTAGTAATGACAAGAACAATCTTGCAGTTTTTTGGTTGGTGTCTGCAAACACCGTGAATCCACTTGAGTCACATCAGGTAATTCCAAATTCCAAAGATCCTTGAAAGAATAGGAGCTTAAAGTGTAGTGCTAACTTTAGCGTACCATTTTTTTTTTTTTGCAAAATTACAGCACTTGACTAATGTCCTTTCACAAGATAATCTGGAGCAGAAATAGATGATGGCGCATGAGACAAAGGCAAGGCACTTGACATTTTCTTTGAAATAGATCACTGCCTATTAGCACTGATTTAACAGATTTAGGAACATACACTAATGTGACACATGTTACTGCAACATGATCTATTCTCATTTCGTTTTGCAAAAAAAGAAAGGTGGGAAAATGAGATCAACACAATTAGTGTGAACCTGTAGTGACACGATATAAATTAGTGGGAAAATGAATATCACAAATATCAACCATCAATGATCAATTAGATTTTTTCTACAAAGAACACACCTTGCTCAGTGACTGTAGATGGGAGAGCTCGCCGTCTCAGCCTAGGTGTGTGGCGCTTGGATGAGCTTCTGCTGCAAAAATCTAACATGTCACCCAAAAAAAATAACTCATTACGCCACAGCCATTCAGTTCGCAAATGTTGAAAGGCCATCCTCAACTGCATGAACATGGAGTCACATGAATATCAAAAATTCATGACTAATTACCAGAGCTTGGTTGAGCAGTGACCCTGACCGCTGCCTTCCAGACCTTCCTTGTGCAATGGTCTGAGTGCTTAAAAAATACGATACAGAAGACATCAGTTTCAATAAGCAAAGAACACCTTGAAGCCATAAACCAGGGAGATGGAGAAAGTTGGTGGCGCCGAAAGGAGATGGAAAAACTCTCCAGTAAACAGAGTCATTTTTTTAGTTATCAGGTCAGATGTTCTAAGAACATAATCGAATACAGACCCTGTAGTGATTGTTATATATTGTAGCTTGCTGAGACCACCTATGATAGTCTCTTGCAAGACTCAAACATATATGGTTGCTTCTAAAATTGCCCATGGGAGTAAAAAAAAGGTAAATACTGGTAGTGTTGATATGTGATTAGGGTGCACACTCTTCATATTTATAAAGCCATTACTGTTGTAACTTATGCAGTCTCGAAATGAGATTATATCTGCTGTTTAAATTTTTTTCACGTTCAATAATAGTGTTCTGGAAGTTGCTGGGCTTTAACCAAATATGGATGACCCTTCTGCAACCATAATACAAATTTTTCTTTCGTCAAAAGCCACAAAGCAAGATCTTTGGTGGCCTGCTAGCCTGGCTAACACAACACGAAGATTGATTCCAAATTGATAATCATATGACAGTGTCATCAGATTCAAACTCCAAGATTCAGCATGATCAGAATGTGTTCTTTCATGAACAGCTACAAAGCAAGATCTTTGTAGTGTTTCATTTCTCTAATTAATTATTTTATCTTGCACCAACCAAAGGCACAAAAGTCGTAACATATTTTAGTTCTGTCAATAAATAGCACAGAGAACAAGTCAGTGGTTTGTGTACCTCTAAGTGCCTTCTATTTTCATATGCCTAGTGATTATATTTAGCTTTCCCACTTAGTTGCCTGGTCAGATTTCGTTTAGTTGCAGCCTACACTACACCCCCTGCATTCCACAACAAAAAAGAAGAGCACAACAGATGCTGCTAGTGTGCAAACAGGTTTGGGCAAATGTCTTGATTACATGTAGCAATATACTATGTTGAATTAGGCTATTGTACTGTTTGGAATTATTAAGTGTGCAAACTGGCCTGCACTACACAGACACCAACTGAACAGACAGACTTGAACACACAAACTTTTTAAATCCCCCTATTCCCCATTACACCATAATAAGTTCAACCTCAAAAGAAATGAGAGGAAAAAACATTACGATCACCATCGAACAAGATCTGATTCACCATCCAAACAGAGTCGCTACTACAATTACCAAAAATGGATTTGCTCCCTTTTACTGTCAGCACTTGACATAATTATCTAGGCCTACAACATTATTATTATTGTGAGAGGCCTTTCTGACCAAGGGATAATGCAGGTAGCGCCCAGCTTTCTTGATGGAGTAAGGAATTATGATTCTTATCTGAATGCAGTTGCTTATAATGCACTGAAAAATTGGAGATTTACCCAATCAGCAAGAAATTGGAGGCTGAGCTGGACACGGCCAGCCACGGACCAGCAGAGGCGCAAAGCTCTAGGGCAGTGGCGCAGGACGGGGACGAGCGAGGGGTCAACGCGGGCGGCAGCCGGCCACGGTGTAGTAGACCTAGGCTGGCTCTCACTGGTTGATTTGATGGTGAGGCACCTAACGATGCGTGGAGCAGGGGCACCAATCTGCAGCGGCAAGGGGCCAGGGTCTGGGAGGGGTGCCGCCAAGCTACGTCGCCGCCGGCCGCCACTCGATG
>DXKC01018303.1:0-11744 GCA_031170775.1 Cymbopogon citratus
TAATTTGTTTTTAATTTCATCCATATTTAGTTCTCCATATATGTGCCGACATTTTGATGTGATGGAGAATCTTCTTTTGCATAGTGATTTCAAAACAGGATCGATGCATGCATCCATGTCAGGGCATTCGATCTTCTCATTACCTACATGCATGTTAGGTTACTTTGAACTTTAATTCGTCTATTCCAATGATTCATTCCGTACGTCCTTTGTCTTTCACTATCATCATCATCATCATCATCATATTTTGTCGATATTTCCCTGACACTGTGTCGTTTTTGTATCACGCGTCGCACTAAATCATAGTAACATATACAGCAGGGTCAACCATGCACCTCTAGCCAGCTTCAAGCTTCACTCGATCACCCGGCCCCTATTGCATATCATGCATGGTCGACAAATTATATGCGTACCAGTGAGGAGTACTCCTTTGCATCCACGCACTCCCCATGCATGACTCTGTTTGCATGCATGAATGCACCATGATATCATTTTGTCTTGCATGCCGCTCACACGCACTCGCTTGCTAGTTGCTACTCCTACATACTGTACATCTGTACCTCCTTGTTCCATGTAAATGAATGAATCATGCATCCAGATCCCGGAGAGCATGCATGCACGATCCGCCCGTGACATGCAGCCTCTCTCTCCTGTGGCCAACTGCCCCAACCTGCATGGAATCTCTTATCGTCTGGCTGGCTACCTGCTGGTGCTGGACAATCATGCATGGATGTGAATACGTGATACACAACCATGTCGTGCACTCGAACAAACGAAGGGGGTTCTGTTTCGTTCCCGAGACCATGGAAACATCACGCCATATTTTTTAAGCACGTCAAAAAAAATCCACGTAGATTTTTGGTTCACGATTATTAGAGGGTAGGCGGTCACAAAAATTCGCACTTCAAACGGGGTTCAATTCTGGCCACACAGATTGTGGCGTGCATTTTCCGTGCCACGTGGCGCACCGCACCGAGAGCGGGTGGTTGTATCTATAGAGTTTTAGGTCTCGTTGAGCACTACAAGTTTTTTTCTAAAACTTCAAAAATTTGAGTTTTGAAATCAAAGAATTTAAAACAATATTTGGAACTCTAAAAATCTAAAAAAATCATCAACTACCTAGTTGTAGATCACTTCAAGAACAACTTTGTTGATGGACGGCCATGTGAACATCAGTCATATTTGAAAACTCAAAGTTTTAAATTTCAAAAATACAAGAACTTAAAAATGAATATATTGGACCCTATCAATTTCAAATCAAATACATTTAAACTTCATAGATCACATTGAGAAAAATTTTGGTATACATCATACCAACATTCAAAGTCCATTCTAAATTCTGAATTTTGAATTTGAAATTATGAAAAATTTAAATGAATCTAGTTAAGTCACTCTTGTGTAATTATGAAATGTAATCTAGCTAATGTAGCTGTTAGGACCCACCCAACATATTAATTAACCTAAACAGTTAACCAACTGAGCTTACGCTAACCAACACTACTACAATGTGTTTTTGCGTGGCGGGGCAGATAAAGGTGCCCACCACGATGGTAATGAAATTGGTAAATGCACGACAACTGTGGTGGGGGTCTTCTTGCCCGCCATGGTAAATGAGTGAGGGAAAACGAAAAAGCCCGCACACAGGCCCAGATCTGGGCCGCACGGGCCGCCGCCGTCGATCAGTCACCATGACGCCGTCGTGACGATCCTCACTCGCCAACGCCACTAGACGCGCCCTCGGGGTCGGATGCGGAGAATGGGAAGGGGAAGGAGGCGCTGCCGCTGGTGGCCTTCGCCTTCCCGCCATCGCGCGGACCTGTGACCGCCGCCGGACCAACCACCATGCTCACGGCCACCGCCCGGTGGAAGATAGAGGCAGGGGAAGGAGCGCCACCACAAAATCTAGGTTGCAGCCTATGCCGCTGTTAGGCTCGCAATCACCGCCCGGTGGTAGATGGGGCGGGGGAAGGAGCGCCGCCACCGGATCCAGGTTGCAGCCTAAGCTGCTATCGTCTAGCCAACCACCGCGTGCCCTACTTTGCCGCACCGAATTCGACTAGTGAGCTCATCGCGCCCAGCCCCATGGACGGAGCCTGCCTTCTTGGATCTGGCACGACGCCGCCGAGCTCCGTGCATCCCCCTTCCCGGATGGCGCCATGAGCGGGGAGCATGGTGCGCGCGCCGTCGGCATGGACGGGAGGAGTAGGGATGGGTAGGTCACCCGGCCGTCAGGGAGTGGGGTGGCGCTGTCTCGTGATGACGGTGAAGAGAGAGGAAAGAGTGGATGTGGAGGGAGAATGGAGAGAAAGAATGGTGTGCCTAGTCTTGGGTTTCATACTCGAACCCTGGAGGCCTAGATGGGCTGCCTGCTGGGCCTCAATTTATGGTGGCGGGCTTTTAAACTTGTCCACAGCCGCGGTAAATGAAAAATGTTTGCCTCGGAAAATCACCACATTTACCAAGGCGGACAAAAAAAAAATATGCCCCCTCGGAGGGGTGTATCTTAATTGAAAGCTCAATTAATTGTATAGTAGTGTTCACACATACAAATACAGGAAAAAGACGTGGAAGAACTTTTCCAAAACTAATTGCTTAATTGGGTCTATTGTTAGAGAAGCGCCCTTGCATGTGTACGTTGAAGGTTCAATTCATAGGGTTATTATTTTTCTACTTGGCATGTTTCTACTATATAGATCCTACATGTTCTTAAATTTGTAGACGACGACGAGAAGTGTATGATGCCGTCTGGCGGTGTCTGCTTAGTGGCAGGTCGTTGCTTGCGTTGCAGCATTGTTTGGAAGGACCATCTCATCAGCAGGAAGCAGGCGTGGTTGATCGATGATCATCACGGAAATAATTGCAGCGGCACGCAATAAATCCTGTCGTAGCTGCATCTGCAGCCACATTCACTCAATTCATTCTTGCAGCGATTCGGTATTTTGGACGATTGGATTTGAAAATGTCCTGAATTGTGGCAGTAGACTGATGAATCGAGCGCGCGCAGACGACGCGAGGCCGGCACGGGCAGCGCTGCTCTTCTTGGCGCTGCACTGAAGAATTGGCAGGCAGAGGCAGCTAGTGTTAGGTGTAGCAGCTCGCTCCTAGCGGCAGGCCGGCCGGTCGTCCATGCCGCCGGATCTAGCCACGCACGGATCCCCTGGTAGCTGTTGCGCGCCTCGAGCCACCCACGGATCATTCTTTATTTGCATGGCTCGCGGCAGCCAGAGCCAGAGTAACTAGCTTAGCCTACAGAGGAATTCGCTCTACTACCAGCTCTGCTTGACTGCATCTGCATACGTACACAGGACCACAATTTATGCAGGGTGTGGGTGATCGACGTTCTCTCTAAGGGAAAGTGTTAGAAAGTGGAATTTCAAATTCCTGTAGCACTTTCGTTTGTATTTGACAAATATTGTCCAATCATGGACTAACTAGGCTCAAAAGATTCGTCTCGTGATTTAGAACCAAACTGTGTAATTAGTTATTTTTTATCTATATTTAATGCTCCATGCATGCGGCTAAAGATTGATGTGATGGTGATGTGATAGAAAATTTCACTTTCAACCATAGGAAGAGAACAAGCCTGAACCAGATTTCGATTTATAACCTCCAATCAAAACATAATAAGAATATAAAGTGCAAAGGAAGTGACGGTGACATGGTACGGTACTCCAAAAACTTACTAATAGTATATCATGACAACATCAGTTCGACCAAATCCAATGATTCTAAACATACATATGGCCAAGTTGAGATGTGCTTTGATATAATTTGGTCGTGATGAATGACGACGTACTGCCTTGATAACGTGCAAGCCACTGTATGTACATATATACTCCTATAATAAGAAGATACTTACCCGCACTACTACAAAAAAAAATTAACCGTGGTGGACGTTTTTGTTATTTTCCGTGGCAGGCAAAGGTGTCCGCCACAGACGAAAGGCCACGGTTAATCGTGGCTTAACTGTGGCGGACTCATTTGCCCACCACGGTTAATCGTTAAAAATTTTTTTAAAAAAAAACCCCAAAGCCCACTGGTTAGCCCGTTACCGAGCCCACCAGTGAACCCAATCCCAGCCGAAACCCTAGATCCGCCGAGATGGAGCTGGGTGGCGGCTGCTGGATTTGCTCGACCTGCTCGCCACAGCAGCCGGTCATGGAGCTCACCTTGACCTCCACCTGGCCGGATCAACAAATCCACGCGCAGCCGACCTCCTCCTCGTTGGACCGAGCCGTGCTAGGAGATAGTGAGAGAGAACGTGGAGCACTTGCAGCGCCCACCTCGCGCTAACGTGCGTTGTGCGCCGCCGCTAGGGATGGTGGAGAAGGGATCGAGGGAGAGGGAGGAGAGGCGCCGCCACGAACCCCGTCGCCCGCCATCGCGAACGCAGCTGAACCCGTGCCCCGCCGCAAGCGCGGACGCCCACACGCCCCGCTGCCCTCCGCTGCGAGGGTCATGTGTTTGTACTCTTAACTTCCCTTGAAGAACGTGCGATGCACGCTTTAAAAAAATAGACAACCTTGGGTGATTTTGCTTGAAAACAATTAAACAACACCGTCATATATCCCTCCACTCTCTCTCTCTCTCTCTCTCTCTCTCTCTCTCTCTCTCTCTCTCTCTCTCTCTCTTTGAGAATCATATATCCCTCTACTACTTGAGATATAGTAGTGAATGATTTTGCTGCATGCCACCCATGGACCGATCGAGTAACTAGTGGATGGAGGAGGTACCTAGTGCACATGTTGTGTTCTACTACTAGAAGCAGAGGACTGTAGTCATCCATGGACCGATCGAGTAACTAGTGAATGGAGGAGGTACTCGATCAGGGCACTTAATTTGCATTTGAGTACACGTGGGTACACCTTTGCAGCCGACGCGTACGTGCGACCATCAAAATTGAATCACTGATGGATCCACTGTCGTCCTCGGGTCATTTAAGCAGTAGTATTTGAATCCTGAACTGTGATTGGATACTAACTTGCTTGCTCGGATCATTTCGTCCAGTACAGTACGTGCAAGCAGTCGATGTGTGGATCTGTCCGTCCGTCCGTTTGAATTTTTGAATCGGCGTGCTGCTAGTAGTTTGAATTTGAAATCCAGACGATATAAGACGCAAATACGGCGGCAGCGCTGCATAGCTACTCCTATGTGAGACGAGATCTAGAGCAGATTTGATTAGTTTAATCACTTGTACTAGCAGCAGGTAGATACTGTTGTTCCTGCGCTCTCAATACTACTAGTAATTAAGCTACCGGCAGACGACGACACGGTACAGAGTAGCTAGCTGCTTTATTACTATATATATATTTAATTATTGATCAGCGGCCTGAATCAATGATGATGATGTTTCCAAATCTGAAAGAAAAAAATGGAGCAGTGAAAATGTCTACCACTACTACTTCGATGCATGATCCAGCAGTGATTAGAGTCGCTTTGCAGTGGCTGTTGGAAGGAAAGGGACTTGTTTTCGTCACTGAAAAAGAGGAGGATCACATTCACATTGAAACTGAAGCTAAAAATAGAGGGCGGTGAAAGAGACTGAAGAAGATAGAGACGCATAACGATGGAGTGGTGGAGCTGACAGTGGGGTGTTGTTCCCCACCTGCTTAATTGTCGTGTCAGACACACAGAGAGATTCCTTCGGATTTACAGTCATGGTAGTACTACGAGCTGTTACGGTGGTTGCCTCAATTTCAGTGCGGCCAATGGGAGAGCAAAACGTCACCCACCCTCCCCCTCCCATTCGTTATCCGCTAATGTAATCCCATGGATAAATTACTGCATGTATGATGATGTCACTAGAGTGGGTGATTAGCACGCCTGATTGCCTGTGACTGGATGCCATGCCATGCCTGCCTGGGGATCAGATTAGTACGTTTTTACTAAGAGTAACCATGCTTTAATTAACCAAAGCAAGCTAGGCAGGCATCATTGTGGTGGTTAAGCTAACGAGGGAGGAGGAGAGGAGAAATGAATGAATGCATGGGCAGGGCAGCAACATGGAGGGCCTGGAGGTGGGAGCCATTTGTCTTTGTCGTTGGAATCATCCTCTTCGGCTGTCCGTCATGTCGTCGTCATCCTCGTCCATCTCGCTCCTTCTCTTGGATGCATGATCCCTCCTGCAATGGGCAGGCTGCATCTATCTCAGCATCTCTGCATCTGCATGCCTTTCCGCTTCCCAAAGCTAACCTTATGGGGGTGTTCAAAGGCCGGGTGGTAAAGGTAATAACCGAACCTAGCTAACCTTTTGGGACTAATTATTCTTAGTTAAAGTAGCAGTATAACAAAGAGCGTGCAGTCCAGAGATACCTCCCTTTCTTACTGCCTGCAAGCTTCCATGGCATGTGATGGGTGACTGCTTTTCATTTCCTCTCCTTTTACAGTTACACGCACAAGCTAGCAATCACAAAGTAGTAGAATCACAAAGTAGTAGTTGGATTACTATTTACCAGTACGCAACATTTACCCAACATTGTTTATGCACCCACAACAGTATGTGCGCATGAATATGAGAATGGTATATACGGCTGCATCTTTCAAATTGCAACAGCAAACTAAGCAAGAGAAGAGGAGGAGGTAGCATAAAGCATAGCACGTGGTGTGGGTCGGATAAGCGCATATGCAATGATCCCCAGCGCAGCAGCGCCCAGCCATGATCTCGATCCCATTTTCAAATTTGGAGGGCAAATAATCTATATATAAACACTGTCTAAGACACTAAGAGCACTAAATATATCATCATGTACTATACACTACTATAGTGGTATAGTATACTCCGTACTACTCACAAGGCTGTAGGGAGGGACCCAAAGCATGCATGGGGTCCTGTGTGAGTCCAAGACCAAGACAAGCAGCCACTCGATCTGTGGGCAGATCGAGAGGGCAGGAGCAGGGGGGGTCGTCTGGCTCTGAAATTGAAGTTGATAGACACACAGCATGCATACTCCTATATGATAACAGCTTTTCACTGTTGTTTGATGTTAGAAACGGCAGTGTTATTCCTTCAATTCTCCACATCTCGAGTCGATGATACCTTCACATGACACAGCCCAATGCAGTGCTGAGCTCATCACCACGCGCCCCGGCCTACTAGCTAGTGGACTCCAATTTTCTTGCAATTTCATATTCCATCCATCATCCGGAAATCTTGCATCTCTCTTCCCCAAGCTTAACTACTTCCTCACCAAACACCGTACTACTAGTATCTCATCACTACCTCCTCCACTCTCTCCTCCAGCTTAAAACTTTCTCCTCAGATCTCTCTCCAACTTCAAATTCTCCCTCCACTCCCTCCTTTCCAGGAGAAGAGACTGAGATCAGCTACTACCAAGAGGCAACACCTCGTTGCTCCCACCAGCCCAGCTGCTAGCTACCTTGATCATCTTGAAAAGCCTAGGCTATCAACATCTAGCGACACCTTGTTCACAAGCTTTCCACCATCAACATAGCTAGCAAGCTGCAGGAGCAACCACACCTATCTAGCATGGGGCAGAAGTCATCGTCGTCGTCGTTCTGGTACTCCTCGAGGAGCCGTTCTTCCTCCGCGCCGGCCACACCGAGGCCGGAACCAGCGGAGCCACCGATCGGGTGCATGTCCATGGTGCACTACCTCATCTTCGCGCCAGGCGCCGGCTGCGTCGGCCGCCCGCCCACCTCCTCCAACGCCGTCGTCATGCCGCACGACTGCCGCAGCGTCGCCGGCGACAGCCACCGGCAGTGCGACGGTAGCGGCAGCAAGAGCGGGTTCGAGGCGCCCAGGAACAGCCTCGACCTCGACGCCGACAACCCCAACGACATCCAGGTCGGCCACTCGATCTTGCTCCGGCTTCTTAATTGCCTTTGCTAATTGCCTACGTCTTGAATTGCTAATTGAGACATTATCCATTGCTGTCTGTTTGTCTCCAGATTGGCGTGCAGATCGAGCCGGTGTTCGACGCCCTCGCCAGCAGGACGACCAGCATGCGCCGCAGCACCAAGCCCACGGCGCCGTCGTCCGAGGCAGAGACGCCGAGGACGCCCAGCCTCGTCGCCCGTCTCATGGGCATCGACGGCCTACCGGACCAGCATCCGTCGTCATCGCCGGCGCCGGCGCAGCAGCACAAGAAGCCCAGCAGAAGATCAACCACTACCTCCACCGCCGGCGCGGGCAAGGAGAACAGCAGCAGCTGCTGCTCGCCGCCGGCGGCGTCCAAGGGCGGGGAGAAGAAGAAGCGCGTGATCCCGGAGTCCATGAACCGGCGGGAGCCGCTGCGCAGCCTGAGCTGCAACGTCGCCGGCGAGGCGCGGTCGCTGCCGGACACGCCGCGCGCGTCCACGTCGGCGCGGGCGTCGTGGGACGGGCCCAGGCTGTCGCTGCAGGCGCTCAAGGAGAACGTCCTCGACCGCGCCGCGCAGTACATGTCCATGCCCAGCTCGCCCACCTCCCTGTCTTCTTCTTCCGGCAAGAAGAAGAAAGATGGTGCCTCCAGCCATCGCCGTCGCCGGGACGACGAGAGGGCGGCGGCCAAGGAGCACGCTCGGGAGATTCTCCGCCAGGCCAAGGAGATGGTCGCCAGCCGCAAGTCTGGCTCTGGCAAGAACACCGCATCCTCATCGCCGGCGGTGGAGAAGAGGCAGAGCCGCTTTGACAACAAGGAGAACGTGGTGATGAGTAGTCCTGCAGCAGCTCCCGCACCGGCCATGGAGGACGCCAGCAAGCTGCGTGTCGTGGTTCAAGTTCAACAGAATGCCAAGCCGACGACGACGGTGGCCCCAAAGCCAACAAGCGCCGAGCATCATCACAGTCCCAGGGTGGCGCTGGCACCGAGGCAGCAGCAGGCGTCCCCTCCGCCGCCGCATCGAGCGAAGCCGTCGCGGCCGCCGCCACCTCCTCCGCCGCTGGACCCGCCGCGCACCCGAGCGAGGAAACCGGACGGGTGCGAGCGCTTCGCGACGCGTATCAAGAAGCCCGCGGCGGCGTGCCCGGCGTCCGCGCCGCCGACATCGTCGTCGTCGTCAACGACGACGGAATGCTGCTCTGTGGTTGCCACCCGCCACGCCGGCGTTCTCTCCTCGTCGCCGCTGGAGGAGGACCCCGAGTACAGGTACCTGCGGACGGTTCTAGAGCGCGGCGGGTTCATGCGGTCGTCGCCGCCGCCTCGGCGGCCATGGCGGGGCCACTCGGTGGCGTCGCCGGTGGACCCGATCGTGTTCCACCTCCTGGAGCTGGAGCTCCCCACGGACGAGACGCGTCTGGGCCCGCTCCGGCACCGGTGGAACCGGAAGCTGCTGTTCCACGTGGCACAGGAGCTCCTCGCGGACCTGCTGCTAGGCCTGGACGCCGCCTCATCGACGTCAACGGCCACGACGACGGGGCTACCGCTGCTGGGGAAGGTGTGGAGAAAGGTGCGGAGTTTCCCGGCGGCGAACTGCCGAGTGGTGGGCGACATCGACGCGCTGGTGGCGACGGACCTGGAGCGCGCGAACGTGCGGCGGCTGGCGCTGCACCCGGCCGTGGAGGAGGAGGCGAGCGACGTGGCGGAGGAGGTGGCTGACCGCGTCCTGGACGCGCTCGTGGTGGAGTGCGTGGCGGAATCTGTTTCCGTTTCTCTCTCCTGCTCCGCCGCCCACGCCCGGTCGTCGTCACGTGCGGCGGCGGCGAGGTAGCCGTTGGGGGATCGGATCAGGAGCAGTGGACGTGACGTCACCTGGGCAGGGCAGCGGATCTCGACGGAATCAGCGGTGCGGTGCCGCCATGCCCTGCCGCGGCCGCTCTGCCTCTGCGCATGCGGCTGCTGTGTTTCTCTGCGGGGTGGGGCCAGGTGGCAGAGCACCACGCAGCTTCTCTGTTCAGCGGTCGTGATGGGAACGTGGCGGTGCCCTGCCACGCCTCCAGATGCGTGGCGCCCTGGCAGACATGGCGGCGTATCCCCTGTTCACCTGTATACTGTACTAGTGCACGTACATCGCGCGGGGGGCTCGGAATTCGTTTCGTTTGGAGTTTTTGTTGGATATATGCATGTATCGTCCGGTGTTTATATCAATGGACATAGCAAACATGTGGTTGCAGACTTGCAGTATGAGACTATCAGCAGCGGGTACGCCACCGCTCCGCGCTATAATCCACATCAGCAGGTAGCGTGCGAAAAACGCTGCAGCGGGCACGGAATATGGTACGCGAAGCGCGCGCGACACGCTATTTCTGGCGGGGGAGCGGGGTGCTTTGCATGCGCGCGCGGGCCCCAGAGCATGTGCGGGAGAGAGATGTGAGGGGTGAGAGGATATAGCAACGGGCCCTACTATTTTAAGGAACTCAAAAATGTTATAACTCACAAACTAAAAATTCAAATTAAATTCCGATTGCACCATTAAATTCGTTGTAATAAATTCTTCAAAACTAGATCTCACATGGATATATTTGAATAAAATTTATAGAAGATGACAAGTGGGGCCATTTGTGGTAGGTGGTATGGAGTATACTGTAAATGTTGTATGGCTGCGGAAAAAATCAGTTTAGAGTAGGGAATCTTGATGACCAGGATGTATAGGGGATGGAAATAGGAGATCATGGCTGCAGGTAGTCTGAGGTAGGTAGCTATTTCTGGTACAGTATGGACGATATATATGCAGTGCAGAGAGAGAGCAACTGTGGTCATGTCTCTCTGGTTTTTTGAATCTCATTCATGATTGCAGCGAGATGATTGTGGCACCGGTCTGGTTTTTGAAATGTACATAGTCCATATCAAAAAGAGTAAAGATTAGTTGGGTTCACGAGAGAATATGTATGTCACCAGTCTGGTGTAGATACTCCATGTAGTTGGGCCCATGAGAGAATATGTATTTTGACCGTGCTGGTATTGGTCACTGCTATGGCATTAGCGCTCATGGCCGTTACTCAATTCTAAATTAAAAAGTTGGTTCTAGATATATATAAAAACATGCATATATCTATAAAACCTGGAACGTTGCATTGAAGGGGGATATGATACTGTTTTGGTGTGTGGTTTGACTGGTTTGACCTGATGCAATACAATAACTCTTTGACAAAGAAGTTCAACCATTAATTGTTAGGAGTTTGTCTAATTTAATTCTATAATGTAGCAATAAATTTGTGACAGACATGTGCACAAGTGAACTACTAGAGACAATTATGATTTAATAGTATAAGAACTTTACTGAATGTAGAAACAAGATTAGAAGCATAGCCAAAGGAGGGACCATACAAGGCACTGGTGGCTCCATTCGCACTAACCGATATAGTGCATTGCTCGGACCACAGTTGATGCAGGATGATAACGAAGAAAACACTAATTAACTACACTTTGGATTTTCCAAACTTTGAACTCCCAGTTGTAATTTCTTATTTGTTATGTTTTCTTAGGAGGATTGGTACATATATATTGCAAGAAGAATTCTCTATCTCCACATCAACTAGCAATATAGTACTACTTAATGTTGCACCTTTTACCTCTATTCATGAGCCTAAACATTTAAAGTTCATTAAGAAACACATATATTAGGCCTTTGAGATTTCAAAATTTCTCCATATGGATTTAGGGAATTATCCATATAAATTCTAACATTAATCTTGCAAATGTTATAGTCTCCACATGACAACCAAGCCACGGACCTGTTTACAATTATCAAAAAAATGATAATAATAGTATATATGTATACTGTTTTTTCACCTTTTGTTTTCCTAGACCGGTCGACATTTTCTAGTACTATTTTGATTTTTTTAACGCATCATTTTAACAAATTCT
>DXKC01018314.1:0-10962 GCA_031170775.1 Cymbopogon citratus
GATAGTACAAAACCAAACAACAATCACTGTTTAAACCTAAAGTTTCAAAATCATTCGTGCTAAACTGCAAGGAGGTCACTTCCTTAATGAAGTATGTGCTAAGCATGCTTTCGGAAAGAAACTCCAAAGAGGTCACACCAATCTGACAAAGCATTTAGGATGTTTTTTTACTTCTATAAGTGCATGACTGATCGGTCATCTCGTCCAGTTTAAGATGACTAAGTATATGTAGGTCAATTTTTATAAGGCAAACAAACAGAAGAAGACGTTTGTTAATGTATTGGTGAAACTCTTACCGTATTGTTTAGGTGTAGCAGGTGGAGAAATTTGTCTTGTCGTTTAAAGCAAGCTGGTGCTAAATAAATAACTCTAAAGAATTGGTGCCAGTGCACGATCGTTGTACAAATAGTCATTGGTCCGCATGGTGCAATCAGAGCAAACTTGATCCGCGACAAATGAAAGTTACCAAGAAATTTAATTGCGCCTGAGGCCTCCGGTTCTCCCTTATAGGCGCTAGCTTTTGCATATGTATCACCACAACTGGCCGAATTGATGGCGAACTTGTACTACTAGTTTACAGGAGGACTGACTGCTGAGTCTTGGTCGATTTGTATTTTCTGAATCTTCTATAGTGTTATTATTGTGTTTCCCATTATGCCTCATCTTGTTCGACTCGGAGCTGCTTGGTTCTATAGTGCACATTTGGACAGCAAATCGGAGGATTCCTTGCTTTTGTGCAATCTGCAGAGATCATTGATCATCTTGTGCTCGACCAATTCATGGGAAGTTCTGCACATATATCAGCTTCGTAAGCTCCTCGTACACGTTGGTGCTTGCTTCTCAGAGCATGCCACACCGACTTTGGAAGGCTCGTCCAGGCCATTTGCTCAGCCTCTCTCAGAAAGCAGAGGGCCTTGCATATATTGGTGCAGTGCAGACGACAAAGCATAGAAAATGGTTTGAGAAGGACAGAACTCCACAGAGATGGGAGAAGGACAGAACTCCACAATCGCCATATCAAGGAAGCTGAGTAAGACCGGTGAACAATAATGATTGAGAAGCCTGGTTTCATGATCATCACAATCAGGCTAGCATACAATGCTCCTGCTGCATGTCTATGTTCATCACCACTCATACTGTAACTTCCAAAGTGGTATGAATGAACCACTATATATTCTTCAGTCGCAGCGAAGGCTCGTCGTGGCCATTTGCTCCGCCTCTCTCAGAAAGCAGAGGGCCTTGCATATATTGGTGCAGTGCAGGCGACAAAGCAGAGGAAACGGTGTTCTTGCCACAGAGATGGGAGATGGACAGAACTCCACAATCGCCATATCAAGGAAGCTGAGTAAGACCAGTGAACAATAATGATTGACAAGCCTGATTTCATGATCATCACAATCAGGTCAGCATACAATGTTCTTGCTGCATGTCTACGTTCCTCACCACACATTCGGTTCGTTACAAATCCAAGACGTACTTCAGACTAATTACTTATGCAAATACAAATAGGCCCATTACTCCAAAAATATATTTATGAAGTCCACAAATATATATACATGGTCAAGACTACAAGAGTGCAGGAGACGCCGCCTTCAGTAACCATGATTCTGCAGTACATCGCTAGTCTGCATGTGAACGAAGTATGTGTGTACCGCGTGCTAGAGACGAGCTTGTACCAACTAGGTGTCACTCCCACTTGCCACCGCAAGGCTAGCATCATGTCTCTCGGTCATAAGGCTAGCATCCCTGCGTACATTAGTTACACAGTTAGTGCATAATGACACATGAAAATAAATACAAAGTGTGAGCAAAATTGTAGTTACAAATATTGGAGAATAGAATAAACTTACTTTGGCAAGACTTGAAGACCATTGACTGTCCTCTCATCGTACGGGCAGGCTGTAGCAACACTTTGTTTCATCTGCATATATATTCTGATGCCCCGCTATGCCTGTGTGCGGTCCAATGAAAGCTTTTCCTGCAACGAATCAGAGTAAAAGCAACAATTAATAATATGAAAACCCACTTCCGGCCCAGCGAAACAATGCAGCTATAAGCAGTTACCGGTGTTTGTCTGCATTCTCAAACGTCGAGGCCGACAATCTTGTGCTTTCCAATGTGGCTGATCTTGTCCCATTCTGAGCTACCTGGAGACGAGGAGGATTCGTATAGCTTCTTGTTGCATTTCAACTCGAGATACCTTGGGCATACATCTCGCAGATAACCTGGAAGCGTATCCATGGTAGGGTCCGACAGAACGGGGCTGTCAAGTGCTCGGATGCCTTGTACAGCATCCAGCTTTGGGCAGCGAAGAATTCTAATCTTCTGCAACATGGAGAGGTCACTGATCCTCTTGAGCTCAGGGCAGTCAAACACGTCAAGTTCCACGACGGAAGGGAAGTTCTCCACATGTGCCAGGTTGGTGAGCTCGTACAGGTATAGTTCTCTAAGAGCATGCCTCTTGCTGCTGGCGATGCCTGGTGGAAGACAGCTCAGCTTGCAGTTTTTGATTTTGAGTTTCTCCAGACAAGGCATGGCAATGGCATTTTCCACATCACTCACAATCGTTCCATTCCCATTTTCGGATGCCTTGTACAGCATCCAGCTTTGTGCAGCGAACGATCCTAAGCTTCTGCAACATGGGGAGGCCGCTGATCCTCTTCAGCTCAGGGCAGTCAAACATATCCAGTTCGACGACTGAAGGGAAGTTCTCCACATATGTCAGGTTGGTGAGCTTGTACAGGTTTAGTTCTCTAAGAGCATGCCTCTTGCTGCTGGCGAGGCCCAGTGGAAGACATCTCAGCTTGCAGTTCCTGATTATGATTGTTTCCACATAAGGCATGGCTATGGTAGTTTCCACACCCCTCTGCTCATCACGATCATTCCACTCCCACTCTTCCCACTCGCGTAGGTCAATCAATTGTAGATATCTGAGCTTAGGAAATGGTGCAGAGGATGATGCTTGGAATTTTGGACCAATACGCTTGATGGCTGGCGCATCTTTAATGTGCAGGGATTCCAAAGTTGGGAGGCAGCACAGACCATCAGGGAGTTGGCTACAGCAAGGCAGGTTCTCTAACATCAAATACCTCAGGCTCTTAAAGTACTTTGATGCTGGAGCATGCATCCATTTTGGTAACTGCCGGCCAATGTATCCCCC
Organism: Cymbopogon citratus; assembly: GCA_031170775.1. NCBI lineage: Eukaryota > Viridiplantae > Streptophyta > Magnoliopsida > Poales > Poaceae > Cymbopogon > Cymbopogon citratus. Next base: position 3,161 of record DXKC01018314.1, read on the forward strand.
TCCCAAAGTAAGGTTCTCTATGCAGGATGGAGGACAGAGCTTTTCCAAGACATCCTCGCTCACACTCTGTTTTGGCTGCTGCTCTGCCTCAACACCATCTATCCCTATAGTATGTCCACTTGCATTATAGTTCAACTCTAAATACCCAAGGTGGCGTTTTCCGCTAATCATGGCCTTTTCAGCAATCTGGTTGTCCTGCACCTTCTCTAGGCCATATAGTGTGAGATACTTAAGTTGAGAAAGGGGCTCCAGTTCTTCCAAACTGCACCAGCTACTACATGCATCCATGTCCACGTGTACAGGGAACCCATGAAGTGTCCTCAGATTTGTCAGCCCACCAAACCCCTTGGGCACCACACTCATGTTTGATCCTCTGATATCTAGAGATCTTAGATGCACAAGTTTGTTGATGCTACTAGGCAGACGGCTTAGCTTCTCACAACAACCAAGTGAAATGTAGAGTAGAAATTTCATCTCGTGGATGTCATCTGGTAGCCTAGAAATATCAGTATTATCTAAGGAAAGGTATCTTAGATGCTTCAACTTAGTTAGAGAGGGAACCAAACTATCAGAATTGGCAGACCATATGTACAGCACCCGCAGGCTAGAGAAACAACTCAAGGAACCACCATGATGAAAGCTTACTTTAGAGTTTATAATTAATGTTCTAAGTGACTTGTGCCTTTGCATAGCAGACCAATCAACCGTTGATACGGTCTCTCCTATAGCCAAGCGACGTACAAGCATCCCACCACAACTGGTAGTAACCTGCTCTTGGTCAACAATCACCATTGATTCTTCTCGTGCCATATATTCAGCAAACGATCGGACCACATCATGCATGGTGCACATATATCCAGTGTGAGAATATCCTTCCACAGGTTCTATAAGATTTCTCTTCATTAACTCCTGGTAATACTCTATTGCTATGTCCTCTAACCCATACTCATATGAACTGTTCCAATTTTCAACTGGTGTGTTAATAAATCCTTCGCTGATCCACATCACAGTAATTATATCATGTATAATCACTTCACCTTTGGGGAATAGTGAGCAGTACAGAAAGCACTGCTTTAACTGGGGCGACAAATCCTCGTAGCTCAAGTACAGCCGGTTGTCAAGTTCTGGAGGCAGTCCGGTTAGTGACCATGCAGGCATGTTCAAAATAGCCTTCCACTCATGCTCACTTGGGTATTTTGTGCTCAGCAGTCCTCCAATCACTTTAATTGCAAGTGGTAAGCCATCACAATTTTCAAGAATTTCCATGCCGATAGTTTTCAGTTGGTCAATTCCAGCTACCTGCCCATAATTAATTTAAGCTCCTTAAATATTTCAGACAATAGTCAGGTTTGCATTGCTTGTTCAATTAAATAATGGCACTTATGTTGGCCAACTGATTAGCTTTAGGATGACTACGATAGTCGAAATTTGGGCTATATACTACTATATCCGGTTCTAAACTATTAGACATTTTTGCTACTGTAGGTGCATAACAAATTTACTTAGGTGCATAACAAAGCCATGTATAGATTTTATTATGTATCTAGACATAGTGTATATCTAGGTGCACAACAAAATCATGTGCCTTATTTGCTCTACAAGATACTAGCTAGATGGATGGGAATTTTTATTTTTAGATGAATGGGTGCTTAAACCGAGTGAAGGATGGTGGCTTAACCATGATGGTTACCCTTACCTGTTGTGGTTAATCAATTAATTGAGGCGGGGACACTAGGATGCCTGCCTCGGCTAATTGTTAAAAAAAGCAAAAAAAAAAAATCCATGAGCCCACCTATGGGCTCGTTTTCAAGCCCATTGGCGAGCCATTCCTGACTCGATAGCCCGAAACCTGAGCGCCATTAGGAGGAGGGAGCTACGTGGCAACCCCTACCACTAGCTAGATCTTTGCGTCATCGCCATCGTTGTCCATGGATCCGCTCATTCTTCTCACCCTTAGTGCGAATATCAACCGCCGTTAGGAGGCCTACTAGCTACAGATCCGCTGCCAGAGCTCTCCTGGACTTGCACCTAATTGGATCCGGTGCCAGCCGCAATTGAGAGGCCCACCCGCTGTGGATTTCGCACCATGGATGGATCTGATGCCGACCGCCGTTGAGAGGCCCACCCACCACCGGGAGAGCGGCGCCAGCTGTGGAGCGAGCTCGAGGGAGGGGCACTAGCTGTTCTCAGGAGGTCCACCGCGCTACGCACCACCGTGCCACCCCACTCCACACCGCTGAGAGAAAAGGAGAGAGGGATTGGGGATAGGTGCCACGGTGGCTTACTATGGAGGAGAGGCGCCACTGCCCTTCAAGAACTGAGGTGGGGCTCCGCGGCGATGGAGAGAATGGAGACAGGGGAGGGGGAAGAGGGCAGATGGAGGGACGGAGGATGTGAGGGGCACCGGCTACGGTGTAGGAGTAGGGAGAGGATGAAACAAAGCTTATGTTGGCTCTTGTATATATGAGCCCGGTATGGGCTGTGCCTTGGGTTCCAAATAACTCGTCCAAAATTTTAGCAGGTGGTGCTTATAGTGTGACCGCCTCTGAAAATGAATTTATGGACGCAAAAACTTTAAGATGACTACCTCCAAAAATAGATTATTTTAACTGGGGCCACGCAAAATCAACTATGTAGTAGTGCAGCAAGATGCATTAAAATATTAATTTTTAGTCGAATGGTTCACTAAACTGAGTGAAAGGTCATAATGGTTCATATATATAAGTTTGCTCTTATATATATGAAGACTTTATAGGCTTTCTACAAGTAAAGCAGGTGACCAAATTGTATAGAGTAGGAATAGACTAACCTGATCCGGCTGTAGTTGTTTCTTGAGCAAAGACCAGGCATCATCATTACCAAGAGGCCTCACACGGTGTGTTGATGCAGCGCGGCCTGCATCTGCTGTGGCAGGTGTGCAGATCTTGTGGTGACAAGGACCCTGCTTCCAGGTTGTTTCTTGCTAGCATTTCTGACTGGGACACTAAGCACGTCGTTCCAAGCTTTCGGATTCCACACATCATCCATCACCAGCAGAAACCTTCCACTGGACAAGTTGTGGATTAGGGTGTCCATTAGAGTACCTTTGTCCATCTCGGCACCAGCATGGTCGCCTCCAGCATGCTTTATGGCCGTCCTCAGTAGCTCAAGCTCATCAAAGTGTTGAGTGATGCTTAGCCATATTGTCTTGGTCTTGAAGTGCTCTTGGATGGTTGCATCATTGAAGATCTTCTGAGCAAGAGTAGTCTTTCCCATACCACCAACACCAATGATAGATACTACTTTGATGTTGTGATTATTATCAGCATCTGCGGTTAGCAGCTGGACGAGCTCCCTTGTATCTCTCTCTATCTGTTCCCCAACTATGGCTGAATCGTCGACATGTGAACTTGTCCTATAGCTAGATAACTCAGCAGCAGTTATCTTCCTTGGCTCGGGGTTGGAACCGAGGCCAATATTGAACTTGTACTTTTCCGCCTCCTTGTGGATGCCTTCCAGCCGCTGGTTCAGCTCCTTGATGCGGCTGCCTATCTTGTGTGCGAACACAGGATTCCGGAGGCAGAAGAGCAAAGCCTGGAAGCAGCCGGGTGACTTATGCTCCACCGTGCCGGACTCCCTCCGCTTGTCAGCCTCGAGCTGGCACAGGTCAAGGACGTCAGTGGCATCATACATGGCGTTCTTGAGCTTTACCGTCCATCTTTGAATGCTTTGGTCGGTGATGCGCCTCCGCTCGGCGTCAGCGAGGAAGGCTTTGATGCCTTCCATATTGTCCTCCAGCTTGGTGATTTCGGTGGAGACGCCAAGCAGCATGGACACCTCTTCTTGTGCCATGTTGGCGATAAGCTTCTTCACGTAGGGTGCGAAAGCATCGAGGACGGCGGCCATAGCTCAAGCCTAGCTAGCTATACCTGATTGTAGTAGAACGTACATGTATAAGCACCGATTTGTATCATTATGTCCCTAAAAGAGCACATAACTTGATGTAAAAAAATAACTATCTAATGCTACTCGGTCATCCATGGAGTGGAGGTGAACAAAACTTGGTGTAAGGAAAGTGCTCACCTCAACTTCTTATTGCAGGGCTCTTTGCCAAACTGAAGCGCAGAGAAGAGATTGCATGAATGAATGATCCAAGTCCAGCAGGAAGCGACTCGATCTCCATGTATAGGAGTACACCTGGGAGAATAATGGAGTAGCAAGTTGACAGAGACTGGTCCTTAGTATATTTCGTCGATGTTATATAATAACGCCGTTAAAAGATTATAAGTCCACACTAAACTATTCACAGAAGGAAAAGCTTTTCAATAATCTACACAGACCGAGCGTTGGAACTACCACAATGTAATAGAGCTGGCCTGTCTGCTGGGGTCACATGCACGCACAAGTAGCTAGTATTTGTATCTTCATCGGTCTACAAACTTCTGTAAATATGTTCTGGCAATTCGGTCTAATAATTTAGTTCATTTATGAAATAATTTGCTTATTCAAAAAGTAAAAAAGGGAGGTCATACCAATTCGAATACTCAATAGCATTTTTTATGACCAACTTGCAGCCTTTCCATATATTAATAAAATAAAAACTTGCAGCCCTTCCATTGTCCTCTATAGAACCAAACAACAATTAGTGCTAAACTCCAAAGAGGTCACACCAATCTGACACAGCATTTAGTTTGTTTATGACTTTTAGAAGTGCATTATTGCTCGGTCATCTGGTCCAGTTTAAGACTAAGTATGTGAACGTCAATTACAAGGCAAACCAACAGAAGAAAACGTTTGTGTATTGGTGAAGCTGTTGCCGTTTTGTTTGGGTGTGTAGTTAGTGGATAAAATTGTCATGTCATTGAAAGCAAAGCTGGCGATGATCCATAAATTACTCTGATGGCGATGATCCATAAATTACTCTGACAAGAGTTGGTGGCCGGGCACCATCTTTGTGCATTACCTATTGACCGCATGGTGTAATCAGAGCAAACTTTGATCAGTGAAAAATATTACGAAGAAATTTAATTGCACCTCAGCTGATAGGCGCTTTCGCATATGTATCACCACAACTGGCAGAGTTGATGACAGAGTAGCAAAGTTGACAAAAGGAAAAGCTTTTCAATGATCTACACAGACCGAGCGTTGGAACTACCACAATGTAATAGAGCCGGTCTGCTGGGGTCACAAGCACGCATGTAGTATTTGTCTTCATCGGTCTACAAACTTCAGTAGAATTTTTTACGACCAACTTGCAGCCCTTCCATATATTAATAAAAAAAACCTTGCAGCCCTTCCATTGTCCTCTACAGAACCAAACAACAATTAGTGCTAAACTCCAAAGAGGTCACACCAATCTGACACAGCATTTAGTTTGTTTATGACGTTTAGAAGTGCATTATTGCTCGGTCATCTGGTCCAGTTTAAGACTAAGTATGTGAACCTCAATTATAAGGCAAACCAACAGAAGACGTTTGTGTATTGTGAAGCTGTTGCCGTTTTGTTTGGGTGTGTAGCAGGTGGAGAAAATTGTCTTGTCGTTGAAAGCAAAGCTGGTGATGATCCATAAATTACTCTAACAAGAGTTGGTGGCAAAGCACCATCTGTGTGCATTGCCTATTGACCGCATGGTGCAATCAGAGCAAACCTTGATCAGCGAAAAATATTACCAAGAAATTAAATTGCACCTTAGGCCGCCGGCTCTCGCAGCTGATAGGCGCTTTCGCATATGTATCACCACAACTGGCAGAGTTGATGACAGATTAGTAGCACTAGTTTACAGGCGGAGTGCGTGACAAACTGACTGGTCTTGCTTATCCAATACTGATGATGCCAAGAGGTATACACTGCGCATGAGATTTCTTTTTCCTGTGTCGACCGGAGTCCAAGGCCATAGATCGAGAGCCCAAGCGATAGGGTTCCTTGGCATTGCATCTGTTTTGTTTCTGCTCTGATTTACTTCCTAAAGTGCTCTGTTCACATATACATGATGCCCAGCTTTTCCCATGCTTCGATGTATTATTAAACACTAGCAAATATGCCTGTGCGTTGCAACAGGAGAAAAAAATTCATTAACAAAAGTTGAAGACATGTTTTTTACATACCTAATTATTTTTATTTTATTCTGTCAATAAACTTTTGAAACTATAATTTAATTTATGATGGATTGATAGCGTAAATTAGCATTTTGTGCTACCACTTACATGCAAGCCTTGATGTTCAAAGCTCCAATCTCAGATCCTCTTGCACCTCCTTTTTGGCCTCTTCTACGTACCTTCGTCGTTACCACGTTGTGTTTTCATGCCCCAAGGCCCCGTTATTTTTTTGAGTATCGCCCCAAGCCCCCATTGCTCAGCCTAGTACCTATGTCGGTTCTCTGTCTGAGTCACCATCACCTGGGTTTAACTTCTCCCCACGTGGGCATATGAGAGGGCGAGATGGAGCCATATGACACGTTATAATGAATGATGTGGTCCTCTTCATGACATGAACTTTCTGAATATTGTTCTTCCTCGCAGTTTGATTTTGGCCATCACTATCGTACACAGAAATTGCAGGATTTATTCGAAATGAAACCCGAAGCGACTGTGTTGAGTTTAGCATGCATTTAAAGGTTCACAATATTGTTGTTTAATTAGATAAATTCATGTTTGGTAGAGCTTCGGCTTACATTAAAACAACTTCAATCTTGGCTTATTGCATAAAACAACTTTTTAGCTTCTTCTATGAAACAACTTTTTTACGTAAGTTCTTAAAAAAGCATATAATATCCATAGTACCGCCTCTATATTTTTTTTTGAAATTTATAATTTAGTATTTCTTTCTTTGTTTTCTTCCCTTGTCTCGTTCTTATTAAGGCACCCACATGAGCCGCTCTTCTCCTGCAACAAAGTGCTGCCCCTGTACCCAACATGGCTTTGTTTATTTTTCCTTTTTCTTTTCTTCTATTTCTTTCTTTCTTTATTTCCTCTATATCTCGTTCCTTAAAACAGATCAACTATCACAAGCTGAGCTTACCATATCTTATTCTTTCAAGCTGTACGGAGGACTGGAGGGCCGGCCGTTTCTCCTCTCTTTTTTTTCTGAACGGCTGGAAGGCTTCATAGCTTCTTTTTTTTTTGGTACGGACTCTTATACGGCAAAAAGGCAGACAGGAAGAGGAGAGGCGGAAAAAATCATCGGCAGATATTTTGGCTCTTTATTAGTAGGTATAAATATAGATATAGATACATATGCATAGATAGGCAGGTCGTGTTCCGTCCATTCCTTGCCACCTGCAACATACATAGCATCAATGTTGGTGTTTTGCATGACAAAAGGCACAGGATATGGTGCTGCTGCGGAGATAGGAAAAGCAGAGGGAAACCCACATAATATAATTGTTGACATGATATGGTGTTTCAGCATTGACATCAAGGATGCCGAGTCACGTGAAGCAAAGAATGATTTTCCTGGTTTCATGAGCATCGATCAGTTCACACGAGTACAAAAATGAACATCAGCAAACCCTCCCTTTTGCCACAGAAATTGTAACACCTTGGTGTTAAGCATGCATCATTAGCATTGCATCAAGCATAATCATGTCATTTGCATGAATAATTGGCTAAAACTAATAAATCCTTTGCTTGATAATTGTTTAGTGTAACATAGAGTCAATTATGTTTTGAATTCATTCTTGTGTGTGTGCTAGTGGACCCTAGAAATGTTTGAATCATGTTTAGGATGAAAAATGATGACTGGTTTGTGTGAACCACTTTGGCTAAAAATGCTTTGAAAATAGTTTGACCAAAATTCAATTATAGAGCTCCATACTTTGACCTTTT
>DXKC01018327.1:0-13877 GCA_031170775.1 Cymbopogon citratus
CTAATTTACCCCCTTTCTGATTATTCAAAATTTTGCATATAAACTTGAAAATCTCCAAAAATAAAGTTTTCATAACTTTTCCAGATCTTCAACTTTGGTATAGAAATCAATTTAAAATAACTTTAAATTTTATATGGAAACTTGAAAAACTTTGTATACCAAGTTTGTTCATCTCAAGGAGAGCAACAAAGTTGCTTTTTGGACCATAGCCAAAATATTTATAGATTTTGAGTTATAGAAAAGGAATGAATAGGTAAAAAAGGAAAATTAAACTTTTTCTTTTATATTTCCAATTAATTTCACAACCCATACAATAATGGGCTAAATATAGATCATCAAGACATCTCAAAACATAATTCATCCACGTCACACCTAATGGACGTAAGCACATTTCATTAATATAAATAAACTTATTTTAGTAAATGAAAAATTCTAGGTTCTCTAAGCATGATTTCATGTAATACAAATGATGACATGTCAAGTTTTAGTTGCTTAACACCAGAGGTGTTACAGAACCTCTGTGTAAAATGGCTGCTTAATATAATATAATATTTGCAGTTGTCAAAAAAAAATCAATGTCATAGCATTAGGAAACAAAAGTATAGCTGAGCTAACTGACCTAGCAAGTCGTAGAAACTTCCTTTGCCTAACCTTGCTAGGAATAGTTGAATACCTTTTTTTTTACCAAACACCTCTCTCGGGAGAGTATACTCTGTAGCTAGCTACAAAATATAATATTTCGTAGCCAGGCCAGCATTACCGCCACCAAAAACCAGGCACGCACATGCTTGCTGCGTTGCTGCCTCTATGCTCCACACCGGTATTAATTCCAGGCCATCTGTTGCATGCAGCTGAGTGGGCCAGATAATTACTGTCCCTAAAACGGTAATTAGTTTCCCTGATTAGCTCACACGTTGATTTCGGCTAATCTTGTTGACCCTGCGGCATGCATGCAGGTAGTATAAGAATTAATTACGAGAATCTTGTCGCATGCATATAGCTGGTGTGCAAGTGGGTGTGGATTTACTATTCTCCGTGAAGAAGAAATATAGCATATTTACTAGAATTTCCACCAAAGACATATTTACCAGAATCCATCTCAATTAATTTACGATAATTCAAATTTCTTGTTACCAGTACTGCCGTGTTTTATGATAGTATTTAATTAGAACTCAGGCATGGATGCATCTGGTGTTTGTGGATGTATATACTACTTTGCATCACTGAAGAAGAAATATTTACGAATTTGCATCAAAACATATTACGAGAATTCACACCAAGAGATATTTACGAGAATCTATAGTAGGTACATTTACGAGGATTTGTACTACCAAAATATTTACGAGAATTTATAAAAAAATATTTACGAGAATCTACACCTAGAAGTATTTACGAGAATTTGCACAAAAAATATTTGCGAGAAACTACACTTAGAAATATCACGAGAGTATGCACTAAAAATATTTACAAGAATAATATAAACTTAGAAGTATTTACGAGAATTTGCACAAAAGATATTTACGAGAAACTACAAGTATTTACGAGAGTATGCATTAAAAGTATTAATGAGAATTTGCAATAAGAAATATTTACGAGAATCTACACTAAGAAATTTTTTACAAGATTTACGATAATCTGCACCAAGAAACATTGGTGAGGTAAGCCGCCCCGACATCGGGGGCTGCCATCGGACTGGGGCGGCCTGCGTTGTCGCAAGAGCCGACATCCATGCAAGGTGAGCAGCTCCACCGCCATCCAAGCGAGACCTGCTGCGCCGGCGTCAGGGATCGGAGCGCCGTAGAGCCGGCCGAGCCATGCATGCGTCGCCGCATAGGCCACCATCTATGGCTACGTCGCGTGATGGAGCAGAGAGCTGACGTCGCCGGTGGTGCGAATTTAGGGTGGGATGTCGGGGGAAGTGATGCTGTCGTGCTGGATAACTGTCCACCACCGCCACATGAGATCGACGGATGGCGAGCGTGCCGCGATCGCTACAGGGAGGGGCAGGGAGGTACTGTCCGTGCAAGATCCACCATCGTAGAGAGAGCCACCATGGATCACGCACATCTGCATATATCAAAGGCAAGAAAGATGAAATAAAGAAATATTCTAGTAGCCTGTAGGCAAAGATCGTAAGAAGATATTTTGTAGGTGCTCAGGAGTAGCCTAGCTTGTTTACTTGTATGCAGACGGTGACACACAAGACTAGCTGCTGCACGAATGGATTGAACAAGGAAACGTGCGGCATAGTGGCGTTGCCGTTGCTCACCGTTGGTGGAACCAGGACGATGTGCGCCGCCGGGGAGCCCATGCGTGTGGATCGAGCTGCACGAAACCGGATCGCATCCGTGCGGCGCGAGAGCACAAGGGAGAGGAGCAGCTGAAGGCTGTAGGCGAGAGCGCACGAGAGAGAGCATACGGGAAGGAGTCGAGGAGAAGCAGTCGTGGCCGCCGGTGATGCCAGTGAGGAGCGCCGCTCGTAGAGGTGCCATCGTGGGCTGTGGACGAATCGAGGTCTTCTAGCTTGGAGGCAAACTAGTGTATAGGCGCGCGCATTCGCGCGCCCGTGCGGGAGCATGCGCAGGATTGATGAGAGTTTTTTGCTGACAAGGTAATATACAGGGAAAGTTGTAATTAAATAGTCACGGGTACATTCTACAGAGTTTGGAGATTAATACATGGCGATTATTGTTTAAGTACAAGCAAAGCGATTACATGGTACAATATAAAGGAAGAGTTCAGTACAGATGAATGGCATGACATAGGGGATGTGGTCAGTGAAAGGCCGTGATGTCGATGTAGGCAGTGAGTCAAGGAGACGGTGTCCTGGAGTTTGCTGCAGCTGTTCCTGACTGTTCACCAAGCCTCATCTTTTTCGGTGTTGGGCTTAGTAGTGACTGTGTAAGGGGAAACTGTTATTTTCCATGCAAGAGATGTTGAAGTGTGCCAATGTACATTTCGAAGGAGGATTAAATGTGTCTAGATGTGTGCATACCTAATAAGTGATGAGGAGTAGTTACCTTGAATCTATGATTGCCACTTGCATCATCTTGTGGTGCCTCGTTGCGTTGACGGCGTGTGGTGCCTGCACGAGAGTTGTGCTGCTGGTAAAGTGTGTATCTCACTGGATGCATGCCATCAGCCTCATTTGCAGGCACAACATTTTGTATATCGAGACTGTGATACTGAAGTTGTTATTCTTCTTCTTTTTTTTTTGAACTGTTTCGTACCTGTGGTAAGTTGCTGGAGGAGTTGTTGTCCAGGAGGCCTCATGTCTTCTGTTGTGACTTCATACCAAAGTGGCCATATGTGTAATAGATGATTTCCTCTGTTTCTGGTTTTAATGGCTACGTGGGCGAGATTAGGGATAGCTGCATCTGATGCATATGCAGTTGCAGAGTATGATAGATCAAAGTCTGAGAATTCAATATTGGTTATGGGACAGATGTTGTTGAACAGGCGGTGCACGACAGTTTCACAACACAGGTGAGGTGGTAAGCCTTCTATGCGTATGGCGAGCTGCTGCCTGTTGCCGGTAGCATTAAAAGGAGGGTGTGGTGTCTGAATAGTTGGCATGGTACTGTCGATGGGTAATGTGATGGAACCATAGTCCACTGTCCAGGGCAAAAGAGCGAGGATGGTTGTACCAATGGTAAGGTATGTCTTTGCCATGATATGAGTTGCTGCAGCACTTGATTGAGTAACAATTACATAATCATGACGGAATCTTGATATTTTGTTTAGTGGAATGTGGATCTGGGTTTGTTGGTGTATTGCGAAGTGTATGCTCTGAGCAGTAATTTCATCAATGGTATGGTTGGGGAGTTTGATGGCTACTGCAAGACCGATAATACCTGCATCTGTGATGTTGACTTCAGACTCGTCAATGACAGTGAGGTTTGGGCAGTAGAAGGTCGTCATTTGTGTTCGTTGCTGCAGTTACGTGGGTCAGATATTGCTGCATCGAATACACAAAGTTAGGTTAGTTTCAGGATTTTACAAAGTATCTGGTTAAGTGTTTGGCATTAGTGGATATATTCGGATTGGTAAATGTGTCTAATTCCCTCAATTTTATGTGTACCAGAGATAACAAAGAGGACACATTGGATGGTCAATCGGTTGAGTAAATATCTTGTAGATTAATCTGCGAGGTTTCGATGTGCTTACCTGGTGATTGATTGGCCTCGCGCGTTGTCGTTGATGCTACGGAATGCACGTCGACGACCGCTACGGTCACTAACACCGAGGAGTAGCTCTACAGGTCCGTCGCCGACACCAGGTTGAGGTTCCGATGGGCTGCACCGCGTTGCGTCGTCGTCGGATGCGGTCACGCCGAGGACGCAGCTACTTTCTTGTGCACAGAGATGTGGAAGGGAGCGGCCGTCATTTGGGTTGTGTAGCAGGTGGTGGATGCTACGATGCGATGGCGACGCGAGGTAGGGTTTGATGAGCAAGGTCACGGCGGTGGCGAGTGGTGGATGGGGATCGATCTGGATAGGGTTTGGCGTGGTGTAGTAGTGTGTCAACTGAGGATGCGATGAGGCATTGACTGAATATATTGGGATAGGCTGCATTGGGCTGTTTTTTTTTCTTTGTTGTTGTTGGGCTTTTTCCCCCCCTTTGGGTGGGCGGTATTTTCCAAAAAAAGAAAGAAAGAAAGAAAAAAGTAAAGGGTACCGAAAATAGTATTTGGTGCACATCTTTTTGGTTTCCTATGGTTTGAGCAATTATTAAATCTGGAAAGATACATGTCTCAGTATGGTAAACTTAATGTTTGATGTTGGTCTGTCAGATTTATTGAATATAGCTATATATATACATACGTGTATAAGAAGATGCATATGACGATAACGGTGAAGCTTATGGTAACGCGGAACCATTGTTTGCTTTTGGGCTAATTAGATGTAGGCCTTATCTGAAGGCTGGCAGCACATAAACTGTAATGACAAGATTCAGTAGGTTTATGCAACATTATAATACCACAGAGGGCATCATCATTAGGTCGTACAGCAAGTTTTAAGCGAGTACAGAGGCAAATTAAGATTACACTGAAGTTCCTCTACTAACAGATACATACACGTACAGTTTTATGCAACAACAATATCCAGATTGTGACAGGTTCAGGATATGGTGAATATTGCTTAGGCATTGGCTGCTTCAAAAGTCAGTAATGGCTTCAAGCTTGCCGGGCTACTTCCGTGATGGGTGCTTAGATACAGTCTTCTCAGTGCTGCTTTTAGTCCTGTATTTTGTGGTTGTTATAAAACTTTCTTTGTAATGTAAATATAAACAGGACATTATGGTAATGCCGGCTGAGTAGTCACAATAAAATTTTACTTTTTTTCCTTTTGGTGGTGGTGAATTTTCAGGAAACATATCAGTATCTTCTTCTGCTGCTTCAATGCCAGGAAGCTGTTCATTGGTTCCATGGGTCTGATCACAAGAGCAAAGATTTCTGTTAAATATCTTGGAATAGAAGTAACCTGTGCTTGGGAAAAATCTGGATTGTTTGTGTTACTAATACTACCTCATCTGTCATCGTTGAGGTGTCAAACAACTTTCTCTTGGCCAGTGGTGGAGTTGGTGACCTGGCCTGCCTATGGGATGGAGAAGTCTCTTCTTCATTGATGGCAGGGGCCGGTGTCTGTAAATTTGGCGCATAGAAACAATTAGAACTAAATTTGTTCTGTATTTTTTTTATTTGTTTCTTGGATGCCAATTTGAACATTGACAGGATTATATGTTTATTGATCATGTACCTCATGTGTTGTGGATTCAATCCTTACGATCTGGCGCTCTGGCATTGGGCTCTGAATAATTGGAGTAGAGGAGCTTGGAGAAGTTAGTTGTACCAACTGGGAGGGTCCTGCTTGAAGTTGCTGTGGGGAAGCGGCTGTAGTTCTCGAAGCGTTGTACCGTGCTGGCCTTTCAAGCACAGCCTTGACCACATATTTCCTTTCTGTACTTTCACTTAGACCCATGGTGAATACATATCTTTTGTTTATTATATTTGTGAGCTGTGGAGGGAGGCCACTTGGCTGTCGCAGTGGATTCATGATGGATTCACATTCCCTCCCAATGATAATTGCAGCTTCAGTGTCATAAGCAAAGAACAGTGCTTCAGCTGTTTCAGCTCTTCCCATGAAAGACAGCAGGTACCTGTGAAGCAGTAGCTAGAGCTAAGTACATATATTGGTTTTCATGTCTGAATGTGTAGTAGTGGCAGTATGATATGTACCTTGGAACGATCTCTGATCCACCACAAACCGAGCATTTATATGTATGATCAGGTTGCAGCAATGACTTGTTCTTGTGACGTTTGCAAGCTATGTACCACCATTTAATATGATCTGGTATGGATGTCACGGTCACTGTAGTTTTGTAAGTTCCTTCCTGTTTTTTTTTTCACGCGGGAATATTATTAAGTTTGACAGTAAATAGTGCATGATTGAATGGTACGATTTATTTGGAAGGCAAGGTTGTACCTCGAAATCAAATGGATCCTCAATACCATTCAATTCAGCAATTGTCATGGCCTTTAGTGGCCTCTCGGTCACTACAATTGGTGCCGCCTCCTCAGTTGGTGCAGGTCGTCCTATATATACAGGTATGTCCTTGAATCTGTTGGGAACAAAGCTTAAAGATTTTGTATATTTAAAGCGCAATGCGTATAGTAACTGTGTTTTTGATACGTTACCTTGTGTAAAAAGGAGCTGCTTCAGGTATCTGTGGATTGAAGTGATAGCAACAGGCTGGGCTTCCACTGAGATACGTTCGGTCTGCAACACGACAATTAAATGTAGTTCAAATTTGGTGGCATGGCATTTTTTTTTGATTTGTTGGTGTGTACTTTTATGTGAATGAACAATTATTGCATACTGACCGTAGTCATTGAAGTATCTTCGTGGAATAACGCCCAGAAGCAACCACACGATGATGTTTCCGGTTTTTTCGTCGTAGACATTGTTGATGTTGAAGTTAGTTGCATGTTCACCCCACAGAGTTACTCTGAATACTTTGTCGCTACTCCCTTCGTTCCAAATTGACTGTCGTTTTCGGTTTTCATGCCATAAGTTTGACTCTAGTTTTAGAAAATACGTGCAACATTTGTATCTCTAAATAAATTTGTTAAAAAAACTAGACTTAAAAATCTTTCCAATGATACTAATTATGTATTACAAATATTAATATTTTTTAATATATATTTTTCAAAGTTATTTCTCGGGAAGCGAAAGCGACAGACATTTTGAAACGGAGGGAGTACACATGAACAAAGAATAGCATTAACCTTCTCTTATTCAGCAAGCTAGCTTTCATCTATAGAACGAATCTGAAAAGGAGGCTGCGAACCTTAGATCTTTTATGTAAACCTTCCTGAGGATAGTAACCTTCTCTTTGTTCTTGGGGACAAAGGTTTCAGCTCTGTGTACTTAATAATGTATCCAAGAACATCTAGCATTACATTTAAAAAACATATTATTTTCCTTGCATTTTTATATAAACATAACAAAGAATAGTGCTCTGTTTATGTGTACCTGTATATTTGAAAGGCACTCCATCAACCGGGCTAATTTCTGAGAAAGGTGTTAGGCTGTAGACATACTCTGGGAACGTTCGTGCAGGATTTGTTGCAACTTCAAGTGTGGTGAATTCTGTGAGCTCGATCATGAGGGCTTTATCAACTGGTTTATAAGTCGTTCTGCTATATTTCACGTTGAATTTCTTGATGACATACACTCTTCCAATGTGTAGCAAATATTCTTTCTTTGGTATTACTGCCTCCGGGATTTCAGCATACATACTGTTTCCCTATTATGTGGTAAGCGCATTGTTAGCATTTGCAAAAACATACAATTGAATTATTTGTGTCATAGTGCCACAATGATTGCATTGGAATGGCTGTTTTTTTTCCAAGGAAAAAAATGCGGACATTTGATGTGAAATGCAATTAATAGAATATTTCTGGTATGTACCTTTGCATCAGATAAGACGAGACCTGCGTATAGAGGTGTGCCATGGCCTGATTCTAATCTAACAATCCATTTCCTGATGACTTTTACTGAGATGGCTCTTTTTTCTCTGCCTTTTTGCACGTTTGCAAGATCAGTGAACTGGTCCATTTTTTTTTTTTGAGGTTGAGATCTGCAAAAATAATGCAATCAACATGTCGGGATGAGCAACTATACAAACTAAAGATTGTTGGTTTGATATTGTCCTGGTCAGAGAATTCATAGACACATAGTAATGTTAAGGTTATGTCAGTAAACATTACAAAGAATTCATTGATTATTATATTGCTTATTAAACGTAGCACATGGAAGTCGCTGGTCCCTTGTGTCGTCACAAAATATAGAATCTGGGAACACCATCCATTTTTTTCCTTGGAATGGATATGTGATTACAGAAAATAGAGATCATTACAAAATATAGAATCTGCGGATGCTATCCATTTGTTTCCTTAAAATGGATATCTAATTCTACAAAACAAAGTATACTGCTGACATAATTTAACACTAATGTAGGGGTTTGTTAGTACTTAACATGTGAGAGGCACCTGGTCATTTCCTGGTTATTGTCTAAAATATGGATTACAAAATATAGAAGCTATGAATCATTTTCCATTTGCTATAATGGATAACTGATTCTATAGACCAAAAGACGTGAGACTGTAACATGCCAACTAAATACTAAGGTAGCAATTGATTCCTAGTCTGGTAAGTACTGGAGGACCTCCCTGTACACTACGTTTCTTGTTTCATCGGTGTAGTTGCCTTTGTCGTCTTCTATCAGCAATTTGAGCCCTTGCTTTGTGGTCACACGCGAAAGAACAACGTAAAGTTGTCCATGTGTGAACACAGGTCTCTGAAGATAGACACCAACTGCAGACAATGTTTGACCCTGGCTTTTGTTGATTGTCATGCTGTAGCAGACTTTTATCGGATATTGCCTTCTTTGTAAGACAAAAGGCCATTTTGTTAGTCTTCAGTGATAAGGTGATCCGTGGTATGACAAAAGTTTTGTTCTTATGTCGGCCACTCATTATTCTTGCTTCAATGCTCCATTCACCAAGTGTGGTAACAATGAGTCTTGTACCATTGCAGCGACCTGATGTTTGGTTGAGGTTGCGCAATAGCATTATAGGGACTCCTTTCTTTAGAACCAATCGATGCTGTGGGAAATTGTTACCATTCAATGAATTGAGGAATTCAACTGGATACAGTAGGTCATATGCTTCATGTGGGCCTGTTGATTTGGCAATGCTATCAGAGCTCAAGTATTCTTTCTCCTGCCCCAGAATTTTGGAGACGATATACTCATTTACTGTATCTGCAGCTTCATTTGTCGATGTTAGTATAGCTCTCCAAGATAAACTGGATCTGAGAAATTAAAGTTCAGCTCTGGATAAATTGCGTTTACAATACATGTGAGTTTGTCTCCATCAGTATACATTAGCAACTCTTTTGGAATTTTGATCCAACTTGGTTCTGACTCTCCTTCCTTAGCAAAACATGGTACCCTGCCTTCTCCTACCTGTAAAATCCAGTCACTGAATTGTGCAATTTCTTCCTTGTAAGCTGGATCATCTGACGGACAGCTTAGCCTCATGTTTTCGGTTAGGCTAAGTATCTGCACATGTTGCCATAGACGCGATCTAGTTATAGTAGCATTCAATACTTCCACCTTCCCTCCTCCTTCTACAACTGGCAAGATTTGTCTAAGATCCCCACCCAATACAACAACCTTTCCTCCAAATGGAATATTTGCGGCATATGGATTATGCACTTTTTCAATATCTCTAAAAGATCGGTCTAGAGCTTCAAAAGCTTTTCTATTTGTCATCAAAGCTTCATCCCAAATAACCAAACTGGTCAATTCTATCAGTTCAGCCAACATTGTTCCCCTGCTGACATCGCATATTGTATCTTCTTCTACTTCACATGGTATCTTGAATCTTGAGTGAGCTGTGCGTCCTCCTGGAAGAAGCAATGCAGCCACTCCTGAAGAAGCTATGGTCAGTACTACCTTATGCTTTGCCCATAGATATGAGACCATTCGGTTCCACAAATAAGTTTTTCCAGTTCCTCCATACCCTGATACGAAAAAGAAACCTGGTTCTTCGTTGAGTACCCTGTCTACAATGGTGTTGAAGGCATGGATCTGACCTACATTAAGAGAGGCTGTAGGATTATTGATGTCAAGAGATGGATCGATAGGATGCGAAAGTTCTTCTTCAAGGAGTTGAGGATATAAAGAGTGAGTTTTGGATGGTAGGTTAAAACTACGAATATCTCTGCCGCTCTGCGAGAATAAAGTGGCCAATTCATCAAGAAGGTAATCCCTAGCTATATCATCAGGGAGCTGATAATTATCATCTCCAATGGTTTCTCTGTACCGGCTGCGAATGTCATCAGATAAATATTCCCATACTTTTTCAAAGAAGGCATTTTCATTTCCCGCCTCATAGAAAAGAACCATAGTAACAAATAGCCGGCAGAGCTGTTCAGAATTAGCCCAACAAGCTGCCTCATCAAATGCATCATACCACTCATTGTCATCACCAAGCATGCCACGTGACCTACACGCTTCTTTGAAGGTTGGATGGTACATGTGATTGTGAAACCGAAGGTCTTCGTAACTTGTGCTCCCTTTTACTGTCAATAACAGTAGACGAAGGTAATATCGTTCGCCAGCACAAGGATGTACATAGTGCAGACGGCCTATTTTACCTTGCTGATTCTTTCTTTTTCTCCATCGTCTTTCTTTATGTTCCCAAAACCACTGTGAAGGGAATTGTTGATATGTCAGTGATCTTGCCTCAGGGTTGAATTCATTGCAGACAACCACTCGGTCAGCATTGTCTTTCTTAAGAACTCAAGGGATAAAAGGTTGTTCATTTTCTGTTTAGCGCTGAAAGTGACAAAATTCTCATTTGGCAGATGAACCGGCATTCTCTCTACTGCTGGGTAATGTCTGTGAATATCATAACCCAGTATTCTCCAGATTGCATCTTTGTCACAAATATATCTGCAATCAAGGTACTCTTTAATCTCATTGGCTGTTCCTGTCTGCTCATCATAGGGTGCAGGTTCACCTCTTCTAACTCTTTGTAGATAAACTTTGCTGCAATCAGATCCCTTTGTAACATATTTGAAGAGATATTTGATAAATGTTGTTTTGTTACACCATTCTACGTTGATATGTGCTTGATACTTCTTAAGCAAGTGCATGTTATATGGAACGACCCAACTATTATCCAGCCTGACACCCCCCTTGTCAACAAATAAATCACTGCGTCTTCTCTTGTATACTGTGAAGCCATCAGAATTAACAGAGGTTTCTTCTTGATATGGCTTTAGGAAATGCTTTGAGCATTTTCCATTTTTCATGCACGGGCAGGTAGGGTTCCTTGGGCCACATGGTCCATGCACCATATGTTCAGCAACCAGTGCATACCCTAATGGATTAGTCTTGGGATCTGGTATTTCAGCGGATATGTAACTGTCAATCAATGCAGGAGTTGGATTGGTAGTATCTGCTGTTGTCCATAAGATGATATGAGCATGAGGAAGACCACGTTTCTGGAATTCTACAGTGTGGAGGACTGCATTTTTGCAAGAGTAATGCACAGTAGTGTACGATTTAAGTATTGATTAAATTTTGGAAAAGTGAAGGAATTTGAAGGAAGTTGGAAAGAGGATCATACTTGCACAATAGGGACCAAAAATAGAACCGTCTCTAATGTCATGAAGAATTTCCTCCAACTTCATGTTAAATACTCTTACAATAATATCGGATCTGTCACTTGGTTTTTGACCGGCTTCCATGGCCTCTGCAATCTCCAACCACTTTGGATTGCACGTGAAAGTAACAAAGAAATCAGGAGGACCATATTCTCTGCAAATTGCTATACTGTCATGGTAATTTTGTATCATATAACGTCTCCCACTGGTGAATGAGGCAGGTAGAATTGTCATTTTACCCATCTCACTGCCTTCTATTGATCCTCTGCTGATAGCATCACAGATTCCTTGGATGCTTTCTGTACGAATGTCTTTTTGATTCTTCATTATATAAGTTAGCCTATTCTCATCTATACAGGCCCGTGCATCAACTTTAGCCTGGCTAGATAGTAGTCCATAGCAAAGAAATGGATTTGGTTGGTTTTTTCTGTAGTGGACATTGTAACAGTAGTAGTCCTGCATGGTGATTTTTGTATATGCATTGTCTTCGGTTGATGCAACTCCAGTGTATAGCACTCCAGTCTGGAATCCTCGTTCAACGAATGGAAACACTAGAGGATATTGGAGCGCCATGAAAGCTGGGTGGATACCTGGTACCTACTCTAATCTACCAGCATGTGTTTGGACAATGATATCTCGTTTGAATGCTTCGGCACTAAAATCACCAACAACAAGCAAGGCTAATTCTTCGGTAGTTGGAAGACTATACTGAGGTGGGTCTCCGTCCCGCGGACCAACTATCCGAATGACAAATTCTTCTGCCTCTGCGTTCGCCAATCTGTCTCTTGCCATTCTAAATTGCTTGACCAGTGGATTGCACTGATCAAGCATATCCACCAAGGACTGAACAATAGCTGGATCAATGTCACATTCACGTCTGTCATCATGATTTAGAGCCTGGATCCTGTTTTGGACTTCATTTGATGTGTCATAAACATAAAGTTGAATAAATTTTGGGGCATCACTATCTGGAGGCAGTAGAGATCCTATACGATGATGTACTTGACCATAGATCTTGAACACAGGAGGCCCTCTACCATCATTCATGCTGCGATCTATGTTGGCTCCCATTGATGTGAAGGCAAAGAGGCAATTGTACTGCCTTATATTCTGCATGAATTTAGCTGAAACAGGCCCACCATCAAATTTTGCTAATGAGGTTAAGGGCTCCGGGCGCGGCTGAAACGGAGGGATAACAACCTTGCCTCCTCTGCAGCACTTGTTGTAGATAATAGTGTCTGAGCTTTGCCGTGATTCTTTTCCAACTCTTTCAGCATACCAAAAAACAGCATGGCAGTTGGAGCATTCATATTCAGGCGCTCCCTAATATGATCTCCCAGGATATGAGACTGCACAGCAGATGGGAAAACATAAGGAAACTGATGATGAGGAGATTTTCTTTCAACCCATGTATTGTTGCAGGGAGCAATTTGTTGCTGCAGATGCTCTTATATATACCTTTTAGTGCGGACACAAACTCTTCATCAAACTGCCCACAATGAAGTTCAGCGCTACGAACTGAGGCAGCGCCTGTTCAAAATCCATTTAGTATCTAAGCGATTCTTTCAAACTATGGCAGAGAACATGGGATGGTAACAAACACAGTTACCTCCCCAGACCATCCGGTGTTGTTGCAACAATCGTCTTCTCTTCTGCCTAGATGCTGCTGCATTTGAATTATTTGTGACAGATGTAGTAGCGCCTGATTTGAAAAGGTAAGTTTAGGGAAAATAGGTTGCATATATACAGGTAGCTATATGTATGTGTATTCTGGTGTCGCACAGCACATACGTCGTCTGCCGCGACGCCGCCCTCGTATAACTGAAGCAGCAGTGCCCAGGGGCACTTCATTTTGAACTGACAGATGCAGGGACAAAATCTTACTCTACATGTACATGAAGGTAGAAAAAAGGAAGAACACACTAAATATGAAGTATGTAAGTGTGCACAGGAACGTACTCTCATGTTCATCAGCAGGCTCAGGTGTGCGGTCCATCGGTCATGTAGAAAATACAGCCATGCATATAAACTAAAGAGGTAGAAGGTTTTGATGTGAAATATTTTGGGTAATATAGCTAGGACAAGAGACAACAAGGAGCCAGTAAAAGGATCTAATGGGGACATAACAAAAAAAAA
>DXKC01018328.1:0-10716 GCA_031170775.1 Cymbopogon citratus
TTTTAGACCTTTGGTGTGCATGGACAATAGATCAGGTACCCAGATAGTCGGTTTCATAGTTCGATTACCTAGATGGGAAGAGGCCAATAGTTTGAATACCTGGGGTGCATTTTACTCGTAAATCTATATTTATTTGAAATTACGGTTGCCGACGGAAGGTTTACTTACGGCAGTAAGAGCAGCTTCAGCACCCTTGTTTCCAGCCTTGCCACCAGCACGGTTTAGCGCCTGCAGTATTCGGTTTAGCATTCTCAGCAGGAGTTTGATGAGGAGCAAAACATAGCACATGTTTTGAAAAGTAGCCAGATAATCAACAAAAGAAAAGGGTCACACTATTGAAATGAAACTTGCTCATCACAAAGGAATACTTGACTGAAACCTCTGCTTTGCTAACGTGCCCAATCTGGATTAAAGGTGTCACTACTTTACAGGTCATGAAATAGTGGGCACTCAAAATAAGTTAGCATATGGATTGGGAACTTGAACAAAAGCATTTTGGCCAGCAACAAAAATGACTCTTGGCTGTTTACAGGTTTCTACTGGTCAGAATCTTTCAAACTAGAAAATATTAAATAAAGGCATTAAATGAACATATAACAGAGCTCAAACAGCAATAAATTTTTTAAAATAAAACTTGGAACTACCCAGAAACTGATCGGTTTCTACACATATGAGATGTGGGCCAGAAACCCAGTAACAATCGAGAACTACCCCTGCTTTGGGTTACCAAACATGATCTCGTGGCAGTAAAAATTGATAAGATGTATACATGTACATGATCAAATAATGAAGTACCTGATCCATGTCTTCGCACGTTAGAACACCAAATACACAAGGAACACCTGCATCGCCATTAAAAGACAAAATAATCTGAATGTCTGATTATGAACTGAATTAACCACCATAAAGAAAAAAAAAACAACCTGAGCACACTTCAAAGTACTTCTATAGTGCCAACTATACAGCTATCTCATATATATACACAAGAACACCTGTATCACCATTAAAAGCCAAAATAATATGAATGTCTGATTATTAACTGAATTAACCACCATAAAGAAAAAAAAAACAAGCCGAGCACACTGCAAAGTTTCACTTAATGTTGCAAAGTACTTTTATAGCACCATATATAGCTATCTCATATCATCATATAACCAAAACCTTTAGTCCCACACTAGTTGCTCACATTAACTATTGCAGATATCTGTAAGCTGTACCTGCCTCGAGTCACTTGCATGCAAAATTTTAGTCTACCTCAACTTGCTTTGCTTGGGACTTTTTTTTGTACTTATATATGCATATTCACTGAGAAATAATTAAACATATGTCTCAATACTTGCAGGAACGTGTTTAAGAGCTCAATATTTCGACTTGCTAACTAGACAACCTTCTTAACACCAAAAAGCTAGAAGAAAAGGAATATACTTAGAATTACCCCAAATGAGACAGGAAGTCTACTGTATGACACATGAGGGGAAAAACTAAAAATAACATACCAGCAGATAATCCAGCATTGAGTACACCTGATGCAGCTGAGTTTGCAACAGCATCATAGTGGGTTGTGTCACCTCTAATCTGCAAACCATTTTTAGGAACACTTCCAAAATTAAAAAGAACCAGCTACTGCTAGATGCTATCAATGAGCTTGCAAAGTATAGGTTCAATTTGATATTACCAAACGAGCATCATGATAAGTGTGAATAAAAAGGGCCAAATGCTAATATAATTAAGTAGACAATATTGTTACCTAGACCTATGCTATTTGATACAACCATTCACAGACATTATAAACTTCATATGGATACAACATGTTAAGAACGAGATACCCCAGAAGCCATGCTCTATCAAAGGGTTTCACAGGTTTTTTTTTTTAAAAAAAAACACTGAAACATTAAATGGATTCTAGAGTTCCTTATTTTTTTGTCAGTTCTAATTGACAGGTGGATGTAACATTTCGTAGTTCAATGTAAAATTAAAAGAAGGATCGGTTCTAAAAATTGACAGGGTAGTTTACAAAAGCACAGGTCTATTAATCTTCTTTGTAATTCCTCATGTGCACAATACATGGGGATGCATGATGTAAATGTGAGTGGATATATCTAAATTGTGATAGTAGAAAGCGATAAGAATTCAAATGTGTAATGTGGAAATGGCATGAAACTAAAGTAATCAACTCACCACAGCTCCAATGCACAGAATCGCATCAAATTTTCCAGATTTCCCAAGCTTTTGTGCCGTTATAGGAACTTCAAAGCTTCCAGGAACACTAACAACCTAAAGAAGAATTTGAATCCGAGTAAAATTGCGTTTTCCAGAAGTTTCTGAAACATTTTAGAAGTGTATAGAACTGTGCAGCTCATCACTGACATTGTTTGAAATCATGTTTGCAGATGAAGAGTACAATTCTACATGGTGCAGTTTTCCATATGCTTTTTGTAACAAAGATTTTATATGGTAGCAGCTTTCCCATCCAAGTGCATATTATGCTACAGATTTTAAGAATTCTTTTTAATAATTCAAGGTATTTAATACTACTAGTGATTAACTGATTACCTAACATTAAAAATACAATGCTACATGGTATTCATCAAATGTACATGAGAACAGTTCAGAGACAAAATCATGAAATGAACTATCTATCCATCAGTCATTATCATAGCGGAAATAAGCATTAAGGTTGGTAGTAAGGAAATAACTAAAGATATGTATTGGCCCTGACAAACTACATTTTCTACTATTCCAGAATATTTAGTATGCACAATTATAAATAAACAAAATACAAGGCATTAGAAGTTAAAAAGTCAACCCTATCAAGTACATTAGCCATTCAAAGATAGTTCTTTGTATGGCTCATGGGTCCTTAAAGAAAAACCCATCGGGACGGACGGAGCCTAAGTATACAAATATACTCAACAGGCCTACTAGTTTTTCGAAGTTGTGATAAAGCAACAAGGATCAACATTACTTGGAAGGAATTCCTTAACATCAGTATGACACTGGACAACTTCAACCAACCAGAAGAGAGGAGATACATACTGTTATATTTTCTGCTTTAACAGAGTATCGCTCAAAAGTTTCAAGGGCACCCTGCAGTAACAAGTTTGTCACGACCGCATTGAACCGTGCCACAACCTAGAATTAAATAAGGAACCAAACAGTTAGTGGATTGTTTATTCAGAGGTAAAAAGTGTGAAAGTGCAGGAAAGCACTGTTTTTTCAAAGAAAAGCACATCAGTAAGTTCTGGCTTTTGTTTACTAAGGTCCCATTGATGTTCCATCAATTCTATAGCAAAGGATTAGGTGCTTCTCGATTAAGTAGTGCTCAACTAACCACCCCAAACCTGAGCCCCTCGTTGCTGGTCAAAGATCCCATCAACTTCTGGTGCCCCGCGGCAGCAACCACGCCAGAGCGCCACAACAATCCAGTGCATGAGGTTAGTGTGGCTGACCATGCTGCACGAAGCCAAAACAAGAGGAATAATCAAGACAAGTAGGCAGTGATGGTTAAGGAATTGAGGCAAGAATGGACGCGTACGGTGAGAAGGGAAGGAGATGGTGGCGGGTGCAAGCCTCAGGGGCATGCTAGGCAACCGCAGGCAAGGGGAGTTCATGGCCACAGAGGATGTCACGGGAGCAGTAGCCATCACCGGCGTGTGGGTTCGGACAGCTGCTCTACTGAACTACTGTGGTGCAGGACTGCGGTGGATGTCAGCGATGTTTCCCCAAACTGAGAAAAACAAGATAGCCAGCAGGAGTCACGTCTCACGGTTTGTTCAAGCCTTTCAGGTTCACACGAGGTACTAATTGACCAAAATATGGAGGGAAAAAACTTCAAAACTTAAGAATTCATTTGGAACACAGGAATTTTGTTTAGTCATATTGTATCAAATTATTTCCTGTAAATGTCCGCATTCCTTAAAGGAATTCAGTTTTTGGTCTGAGAGTTTCACAAACATTGTGCATTCAGTGTTCTTTTTGGGCTCATGACAGTGAAACTGACAAGAATTGCATCTTTTGCTATTAAATTGTACTATAATGATTGATCAAAGGTGTAGGCTGTAGCTTTCTAAAGCAGGGGCGGATCCAGTAAAGGGACATGGTCACATGTAAACCCAATATTTTTTTTGCAAAAACTTCGAACTTAGGAGGCTTGTCAATCAAATACTAGCTAAATAGCTTTAGGTTAGCGTTTCGGTGCTCAGCTTTGCACGGGATGAAGGGAAGAGAAGGGGTGGGAGTACCTGGTGGGTGCTCGTCGCCGGCGAAGAGACCAACGAAAGCCTCAGCGCCTGGCTTAGGGCGGCGGCGGCCCACCAGTCGTCGGAGTCGGAGAGCGAGAGATAGACCGCACGCGGAGGAATGAATACAGCGGCGGAAGGAGATGCAGCGATGACCGGCCCAATCGGGGTTGTTGGGCGCACACGGGCTTTTCTTCTTGGGCTTTTTTTTTTTTGGTGTTTGGGGCTTTTACGTGTATGCCATTATGAAAATTACACCCGATCCAGTACGCCATTGAAAAGTTTGTTCGAACCTGTATGCCATCGTCAAATTTTTTTTATCCGTATGTCATTCCGTCGATTTGGGCTTTTACGTGTATGCCATTATGAAAGTTACACCCGATCCGTACGCCATCGGAAAGTTTGTTCGAACCTGTATGCCATTCCGTCGATTTGGGCTGTTAACAGTGTTAGATTTTGAGAAGAAAAGGCATCAATGCCCTCAGGAGTAAGTTGTATATATTGGGCTGTTAACAGTGTTAGATTTTAAAAAAATTTGGCTAGAATTTTTTCGCTAACAAAACCAATTATATATATTAAAAAAACAGGATATTATAAAAAATTTTGCTAGGATTTTTTTAACAAAACCAATTATATATATTATAATTGCAACAGATACTGAAAGTTCGAATTTGGATATTGAATTGAACTTTGAATAAAACTGTTCACCGAGCCGTTAGTTTGTTCACCGTGGCCCAAATCTACTATTCTTATATAACAAAGCCCACTAGCTATTTTTCTCAACATACAAGCTATCTATATCATCGATCCACTTAACATCTACTAAAAATTGTAATTATAACCAACTAGCACATAATTATGATAGTTCCAATCACCAAAATTAATTTAAATTTATTTCATTCATATAACTATAAATTTAAATAGTCTATTTTTTAAAAAAATTATCTGAAATACCCGCGGCAACGCACGGGTACCTAATATCCTGACTTCATTAGCCCAATTCTGGACCAAAGTCCAAAACCAGCCTAGCCTAGTTGAAGCAGCTAGCGGCCTAGCGCATCAGAGTAGGTCTCAAGGCAGTCTCAATGCAAAACTCTGGTCGAGTCTGACCAAGGACTCTAAATTTTATTTAAACTTTAAATCTATAATATTCAAGATAATAAATAAATTTATACTAGTCGAGTCTACACCGTAAATACCTCACAAACCCGAACGTTCTGGCTAGATCGAAGCACCTGACCGCACCGCGACCCTACTACGTGGCGACGCATGATTGGGTACCTCACGTGGACCGTCTTTACGGTGCCCTATGTGGTGGAAGTCCGGCACGGGCCAGAACACTCTGGCGACTACCACGCTCCTCCCGGCGACGGCCAGAACCTATATAATTCCTGTGCCTGCCGTTGCAGGATCACAGATGATAATCCATCAACCAAGGCTTAAAGGTCGCAAGTGACAACAAGAACTGAACATCCATCCATCCGATCGAGAGAAAGTTCCGCCGGCGATGAGGACGAAGCCCACTGTTCTAGCTCTCGTTCTGCTCTCTCTTCTTTGCTCAGGGTACTTGTGCGGGGTGGCTGATGGCGCGGAGGCGCGTAATAAGGGGAATAAAAAGGGGAAGCCGGCGTCGGGGCCGGTGATCGGCATCGACCTTGGCACCACGTACTCGTGCGTCGGGGTGTACCGGAACGGGCACGTGGACATCGTCGCCAACGACCAGGGCAACCGGATCACGCCGTCGTGGGTGGCGTTCACCGACGACGAGCGCCTCGTCGGCGAGGCCGCCAAGAACCAGGCGCCGCTCAACCCGCAGCGCACCATCTTCGACATCAAGCGCCTCATCGGCCGGAGGTTCGACGACGAGGAGGTGCAGCGTGACGTCAAGTACCTCCCCTACAAGGTGGTGAACAAGGGCGGCAAGCCGTACGTGGAGGTGCCGATGAAGGGCGGCGAGCGGAAGACGTTCAGCCCCGAGGAGATCAGCGCCATGATCCTGTCCAAGATGCGAGAGACGGCGGAGTCGTACCTCGGCCAGCGCGTCACGGACGCCGTCGTCACCGTGCCGGCCTACTTCAACGACGCGCAGCGGCAGGCCACCAAGGACGCCGGCACCATCGCCGGGCTCAATGTGCCGCGGATCATCAACGAGCCCACGGCGGCGGCCATCGCGTACGGGCTGGACAAGAAGGGCGCCGAGATGAACGTGCTCGTGTACGACCTCGGCGGCGGCACCTTCGACGTCAGCGTGCTCAGCCTCGACCACGGCGTCTTCGAGGTGCTCGCCACCAGCGGCGACACGCACCTCGGTGGCGAGGACTTCGACCAGCGCGTCATGGACCACTTCATCCGCCTCGTCAAGCGCAAGCACGGGAAGGATATCAGCAAGGACGGCCGCGCGCTGGGCAAGCTCCGGCGCGAGTGCGAGCGCGCCAAGCGCGCGCTCAGCAGCCAGCACCAGGTGCGCGTCGAGATCGAGTCCCTGTTCGACGGCGTCGACTTCTCGGAGCAGCTCACGAGGGCCAAGTTCGAGGAGCTCAACATGGACCTCTTCAAGAAGACGCTGGGCCCCGTCAAGAAGGCCATCGCCGACGCCAAGCTCAAGAAGTCCGACATCGACGAGATCGTGCTCGTCGGCGGCAGCACCAGGATCCCCAAGGTGCAGGAGCTCCTTACGGTGATGTTCGACGGCAAGGAGCCCACCAAGGGGATCAACCCCGACGAGGCCGTGGCCTATGGAGCCGCCGTCCAGGGCAGCATCATCAGCGGCGAGGGCGGCGCCGAGACCAAAGGTAATAATAAGTCTGTCACTTCCTTCAGTTGTGTGTAATCAATTTTCGAATGCTTCGACGCTGACAAGCCGTTCTGTCGCTGTTCTTGATCGATGTCCAGACATCTTGCTGCTCGACGTGACGCCGCTGACGCTGGGGATCGAGACGGCCGGCGGCGTGATGACGAAGTTGATCCCGCGGAACACGAGGATCCCGGTGAAGAAGTCGCAGGTGTTCACGACCTACGAGGACCACCAGACGACGGTGTCGATCAAGGTGTTCGAGGGCGAGCGGAGCCTGACCAAGGACTGCCGCGAGCTGGGGCGGTTCGACCTGACGGGGATCCCGCCGGCGCCGCGGGGCGTGCCGCAGATCGAGGTGACGTTCGAGGTGGACGAGAACGGCATCCTGCACGTGACCGCGGCGGACAAGGCCGGCGGGCGGTCCAAGTCGATCACCATCACCAACGACAAGGGCCGGCTCAGCCAGGAGGAGATCGACCGGATGGTGCGCGAGGCCGAGGAGGACCGCCGCGTCCGGGAGCGCGTCGACGCGCGGAACCATCTGGAGAACTACGTGTACCGCATGCGCGCCACGCTGCGGGACGGCGGCGGCATGGCGGGGAAGATCGGCGAGGAGGACCGGGAGCGGATGGAGGCCGCACTCGTGGAGGCGCTCGAGTGGCTGGAGGAGCAGGACGGCGCCGCGGGACGGACGGCGGAGAAGGAGGACTACGAGGAGAAGCTCAAGGAGGTGGAGGAAGTGTGCGGCCCAATCATCAAGCAGGTGTACGAGAAGTCGGCCGGGTCCGCCGGCGCCGCCGCGGACGAGGATGACGTCAACGAGCTGTAGAGTCTTCGCGGCGAGCTCTGTGTCAGAGCATTCCGGCTGACGAGTGACGAGCAGAGTTTTCTGGGTGTTCGACTGTTCGTTGGGAATCATATGATGCGT
Organism: Cymbopogon citratus; assembly: GCA_031170775.1. Classification (NCBI taxonomy): domain Eukaryota; kingdom Viridiplantae; phylum Streptophyta; class Magnoliopsida; order Poales; family Poaceae; genus Cymbopogon; species Cymbopogon citratus. The sequence continues at coordinate 7,961 of DXKC01018328.1, forward strand.
TGCAAATAACTTCTCGCTGTAAAGTGAAGCTTTGCTAGACGCTAGTGATACTGGCAGTACACTTCACGAGTAATAATACAGTCCATTTTCATTTTTTTTTTTTCAGATAGTACTACATCAATCAAATGGTACGATCATCAGCACACTAGAAATCTACTTATAGAGTGGCACTTGCAACGACCTTGGATCTATAATATCCGATCCGTGGATACGAGATGGAATACGCAAAGAAACGTCAACAAGGATGTATGCGCCAGGCTATCGTTAGGACTTGGGACTTGGTATAGTTCATGCTCAGCCGTGCTCCCCTTGGCACCCCACCGGGAGTGAGCTCGGCGCGGCGGAGTCCGCGGCGTCCGAGCCAAACACGTAGCGCGCCCACTCCTCGGCCTGCGCGTCCAGCTGCGCCTCGGCCACGCGCATGCCCCCGCCCGCCCACGCCGACGCGATCACCGCGGCGACGAGCGCCACGACGAGTAGAGGCGCCAGCAGGGTCACCAGCTGCGCCGCGCCCTCCAGCGCGATCACCGCGTACGCAGCCATTGTTCGCCACTAGCCTAATGGATGCCTAAGCGTCTTTCAGATGCCGGGGAATGACAAGCGGGCGGCAAGAATATGTAGAGGACGGATAGGCGACGGCCGGCCACCGTGTAGCTTTCCCGTGCGCAACCACCAGCGCCATGGATCGTGTGAGCGAGCTCTGCAAAGAGACCGGCCTCGTCCTCTTTTTTTGTCTCGGATCATGAAAAGTTATTGCATTGCTCAAGAACAGTAGCGTACTAGCGTGTACATTTGTTTGTTCACATTTTAACGAGGTCCCCGTCTGCCTGGGAATTACGTTCCGGCATGCTCTTTTTTGTGCTCCGGTGCTCGTCCCGTGGGTACTGGGTTGGTTGGGCCTTCAGCGGTTGAGCCAACTCAGCTAAGCTTTTACTAGTAGCTCTGTACAGCAGTGCCTCCCCTTGGGCTCACTAGCAGAGATGATGTGCAATAAAGCAAAAAACATGCCAGATGATTCAGAAGTTACAGGCAATTCTACATCGACAGTTGGGTGAACAAATGCCGTTATAGGTACAAGATCATCCAATCCAAACTGAATCTGATAACGCATTCTGAGAGTTTCAAACTGAATTGAGCTCCAGTTGCCCCCTAGAATTCTTATATATAAAAAAAGAACTGATCTGATAATGCCACATGTTCCTTTGAATTACGGATTGTGCCGGTACATAATGTAACTTGTGAAATTCATTTGAAATATACATTTCCCTTGACTCCAAAAAAGCCATCGTAGAGGCAGGATGAATGCAAAATACAGGGAAGACAGCAATGCTTGCTCTCTTTCGTTTCCCCCTACTTTTGGGTATAAATTACAGTTGAATCCTATCACCACTAGCCATCTATATTTGATTCTAGGGAAAATTCAGTACACAACATTAACCAGCCAATTTTCTTAGCATCAAGATTTCAACCAAGCCTTTTACATGTCTTATTGCCTATTGCAAACGCAAAAGTCCTATAGGCTTTAGCTTGAATAGAGACACAAGTCTTCTCCCCGTGCCTCCTACTCAAGAGATGGTGCTACCTCAGTTGGATTGCCTTCAAACACATCAGCGCCTGATGATTCTGCCTCCTCAGGGAACTCCTGTGACTGGGATTCCTTGTAAGCAGGCGTGTCTCTGAAATCTGTTGCCCCATCGTTGTAGGTAGCCACAGCAACACCACAAGCAATGAGCTGCACAAGCAAGCAACGTTAATCGGCAAGTGAGAGCTCGCAAGGTGTGAATATGTACTAGTCAAGGAATTGTGTCTGCAAAGTGTAAATTGTTCATTTTGTTTTGGAAATCACTGGCAGCTTCCATGACAATTGCTTCAGCAAGGATGTATGGCTGCTGCTAATTACCAAAAATCAGGATTGTTTCATTCAATGCACTGAGTAAAGAAATCATTGATTAGATCTCTTCTCGTTAAGCAGTACACGAATACACAACTTCATGAATGTTTTCTTTAACACATTCTTAATTCTTTCCCAGCCTATAGCCACCGGAAAGGAACTTATTTAGTCAAGGTATTGGAAATACTCAACAGCTGGTGAAACGAAAGGATAGTTCACTGGCATTTCAAAGTGATTCTGTTGTGCGTGAAGTTACACACCAAGCTGAAGACAAATGCACACTGCTATACTTGCAATACGTGCCCCGCTAACGTTTAAAACTTCAGAATGCATTGGTTCATACTTCATAGTGCCTAATTAGAGTTTCTATATGCAGGGCAGACAATGGAGTCATGGACGTGTCCAATTAGCGTGGACATCTTGCGGGAAAAAGATATGCTTCCAATTCTGAAGATCAGGTGCAGGGATTTCACTGCATCGAGGACACACAGCGACTGCGCAGTGCGCAACGCCGCAACGGCATAAGCCGAGAAATAACAGGAGGAGGAAAGGAGGCACTCACGCCGAAGATGACGCCGAACGCCCACATGTACTGCACGAAGAAGCCGAGGGCTTCCCACTGAGGTCCCTCCCAGAAGTCGGGCGTCTCCGGGTCCGGCAGCTGCGGCATGGGCTCCGTCGAAACCTCGAACCCCAGCGGCTCCCCTTCCCACTCCGCGGCCCCGGCCTCCGCGGCGTCCTCGTCCACGTCGGGCGCCGCGACCCCGCCGCGGCGCTTCTTGCCCCCGCGCTCCTCGAGGCGCCGCTGCGTGCGGGACGAGACCCCGCCGCGGCGCGCGAGGGCCACGTGCAGCGCGGCGCGACC
>DXKC01018338.1:0-12445 GCA_031170775.1 Cymbopogon citratus
GTTTTCGTGCCATAAGTTTGACTCGATTTGTATAAAATACGTGCAACATTTATATCTCTAAATAAATTTATTAAAAAAACTAGACGAAAAGATCTTTCCGATGATACTAATTACTTAGCATAAATATTTATATATTTTAATATATAATTGCCGGCAGTAGTTTCTCGGGAAGCGAGAACGACAAATATTTAGGGACGGAGTGAGTAGAACACAATTGGGGCCTCGTTTAGATCACCGAATTGGGGCCAGAATTACTGTATCAGAATATTTCATTTGTATTTGATAAAAATTATCCAAACTTTAACTAATTAGGCTCAAAATGTTCGTCTCGTAAAGCATAACCAAACTGTGCAATTAAATTTTAATTTAATCTATATTTAGTACTCCATGCATGCGCCGACATTTTGATATGATAGAGATTATTTTTTTACATAGTAAAATTTGGGAAGGAATTTTAGGAACTAAACATGGCCAGGGAAGATCGACTAGCCCGACCTGATCGGTCAGTATGTAGTTTTTCTCTCTCTTTTTTAAAGACTGTCAGTATGTAGTCATCATCATACACTAATGATGCGTTGTTATCGCGTAATGATGCCCTGTATCTCTCCCGTAGCTCCAGAGGATCCAGCGTCGCTTTCTCCGGCGGGCCCCGGCTGGACGACGGGCACGAAATTCCGGTGGTATGTACCCATGCAGGATTATCAGGGCATCACTAGGACCAGCCCCACGATCCTGTGACGCCATCGCGGTGGTGCACGGTCGCCGTCACGCAACCGGACGGACGGCTGACTAGGGTTTCGCAACTGCTGGCCGACCACGCCGGCCCTCTCCTGGCCGGAACGACGACGACACCATGGCTCACCATGATTTTCCGTTCCAAAGCCTACGGTTATTGCCTTTTTCTCGGCTGTACGTTACAAACAAAACACCTTTTCTTTTATTTATATATCTTTTTTCAGACATCTTTCGAGCCCTGAGGGCTTCTTTGCAAAATTAAACTCTCTTGAGTTTACTTTCTATAATTTTCCTTCAGACTTTCAGACGGTCAGTCAATGGCGAGGTCTTCGATCGGATGCCATGCATTAGCAGCAAAGCAGCATGCATCTCGGAAAAGAACTTTGTGGACTTTGTGGTAGTGAGTGTCATGTCATTTGGGTGATGAGTGTATGTGAGTGATGATGACCACTCTTAAAAGCACCACATCACCCTGGCACGGCAAAGCTTTTTTTGGGTACCTAATGAATATTAGTACTGCACCGTCAGCACTAAGGAAAACCTATACAAATGGCGATGATGCTTAGCTTAGGCACAACAGAAATTGGCTTTTAGTGCCACTAACACTGTACGGCGTTTGTTCACCCGAATCAAACCATAAAGGGTTAGAACGCGTCACGCGTGTGTAATTCCACTTTGTTGGTTGAAAGATATGTTTTTCTAACGACATCATCTCACACTTTCGCTCCAACCAACTCTAGTCTTACATACCAACGCCTCAATTTCTTATTACTCTGCTGCAAATCCTTTTATATTTTAGGGTACCTTTTCACGAGCGTTCAAGTTCTTGTGGTCTACTCTTGTTCACAAAGGAGAAGCTGTGCAATGCAATACTTCGCACATGACCGCTTACTGGAAAGTCATGACATCTAGGTCCAAATTGTCCAATCTGAGGTTAAATTTGCATAAAACATGGGGTTGCCAATGTGGTCCAGGCTTGTTTATGTGCACACTAGATGTTTTTATTTTATTGATCTAAGCTTACAAAATTTCTTAAATTCACATAGTTTTTCTATGCAATGAAGGCATTTCATGTGGAATTTTTTTCATGATAACATTTCAATTTAAGCCATCTAACATGCACCTAGAAATAGAATATGCATATATCATATCGTCAAATGCTTTTGGAGGGTGAGGAAGGGGATTTCAAAACCACCAAAGAAAGCCGATTTTGTGCCCATGCCATGCCAAATGCGCACTAGGGATATACAAAGATCCAAATGAAATACAAAGTACCATTCCTCCTTTCTAAACAATAATGTTCGATCTTGTGTGATAAAGAATCCAAAGTTGGTGAAGTTGATTGTTTTATCCTTCCATCTGTTCTCACCTGCAATTATCATGTCTGATCATCTTAATGAGGTCACCTATCCACTTATAGTTGATCTATAACCCTTTTGGATATCCTTTTGGTTTAGTGCTTGAACTCACATCATCCATTTATACACCACCATAGAGAAACATGATGACCAATTGACCATATTCATATATATACATCGAGACAACAATGGATTCATGTTATTACTATTTCATTCTCTAATAAGCAGGTACTCAACCCATTATGATATATAGGTCTGAATTGTTCATTTTTAAGGTAAGATTAACAAGGAACATGTCTAATCATCTACCAACGACATTTCAAATGTATCCAAACTACCCATCTCATTTTTGTTGTTCTATGCTTACAAAATTTCTGAAATACGCACAAGTCTCCTATTGAATTAAGACATTTTATGTGGATTTTTTCTTCCTAACATATAGCATTTAAAATCAGAAGCTCTAAATGAAACCGTAATAAATTGTTATATAGATTCATTTCCTTACCAACATGCACCTAGTAGTAGAACTAGGAAGCGTAAAAGAGTATAACACAAGATTCTTCCATAGAATAATAATGCAAAACACTGAAGAAATCTAATTTCTCAATATCATTGGTTCCGTTACCAAGCACAAATAGTGAGCTACAAATTAAATACTATCCAACATTGCCTCCATATGGAAGACAAAGTAGCATTCCTCTTTTCGTCCCACTCATCTCTCATGCGCCGTCAAGACCAAAAGTTGGCAAAGTCGAGTGTATTATCCTTCCGTCCGTTCCCACTCCTGAATTATCATTTTCCCATCACCTTAACAAAGTCACCATCCACTTACAATCAATCGTACTCTCCTAGACATCTATTTGGCTAAGGAACCCTTAATCTAAGTCTACATCTGAGACAATCATATTATATACATCAACATAATCACGGATCCACAATATTATATACATCAACATAATCACGGATCCACATTATCATATAACAATCTCTAACAAGTTGTTATAATTCCTTGCACTTATGGTCTCAACACGGGCCCTACATAGTGATCAAACATAGAAGGTGTATTCCTAACCAAGCGGCTATTCATATTGAACCGTTGCATCTCACACATTGCTCTTCAACCCTTACACTATGGTATTCCTATTCCACATGAATGCTTCCTATGAAAGGTTAATGCCCGATTTGGATATGGGGTCTACTTTACGCAACCGCGCTCTCCAATTCGCCCACAAATCAAATTTTCATCCGAAACAAACTGAACCTAAATATGATTTTGAGAAGCTTAGACAATTATTAGACTTAGACTCACCCACTTAATCTTTATTATGCAAAAAATAGAGAAGCTTAACACCCATCTCTAATACAGAACAAAAGGCACCCACAAGCAGAATAAAAAAAATCCAAGAGACATGGTTTCAAAAGATAAAATAAAATAAAAATAAACCCTATAGACTTTCGAGGGGCGATCCGCAAAACGGCCACGGAAAAAAGGCCAGCTCTCTGACTTGATTCTTGAGGCGCTCACCGTGCCGTGCTCGTCCCCACCATCGCCGGTCCACGACACGCACGCACAGAGCACCACACCACCCCACACCACCGCCACGGCGCCTGCCCCTGTCCTACGCTGCCCACCCGGCTCGCGGCTGCTTCCTCCCCCTCCCCTACTTCCCCTCTGCGTTTTCAAAAATCAAGAACCCCCCAGCCGGAGGAACGACGAAACCCCTGCCACCACCATAGCCCGTAGGGGAGAGAGAGAGAGAGAGATAGTGAGAGACGGAGCAGCGGTTGCCGGTTTCTTTCTCCGTTTCTCCCGCCGCCCGCCGCCGGCTCCCTGCCCTGAGCGCGAGGCGGGCCCGGCGGCAAGGTCCTCCGCTCCGTCCGTCCCCTTCACTCCCGACCGTCGTGCCCCCTTCGGTGGTTCGCCAATCTACTTCGTCCGCCCACCCCCTTTTCCCCCGATCGATCTCCCTCCTTCTTGCTAAGCAAACCGTCTTAACCCCTCTTCCCCTCGTGCGAGATTAGCCTGGAGAAAGTTCGCAGCTTTTCCACCAGGCACACTTCCGCCGCCTCGCTTCGCTGCTTGACTGCTTGCTGCTGTTGGGCGGAGTGTTGGAGAAAGCGGCGCAGGAGTCAAGATTCTTTCTTCTTGATCCACCCTTCGTGTTGTCGTTGTTGGTGGTTTGGCATGTGATTGCTGTGGCCCTGGGGTTGCGGTGTGTGTGAAGCGAGGGATCCGAGATTCTTGTGGATTCTGTTCTCCTTTTCGATAGCTGGGGCACAAGCGGCGGCGGCTTGGGAAGAGCAGCCGCCAGTGCCTGGCCTTGGAGGGGCCCAGCCCGTCTATGGAACTTGCCGCCCCGGTGCCACGCCCCGCCCCGGAAACGAAGTGCTCAGCAAGACGCTGCTGGTGCCTTCTGTGGCAATCTCCTGTTTGATTCCTGCTCCTCGCTGATCGATTTCCCGGACTGCGATGATGGTGCCGCGTACGGTGCTGCTCCTTTGCTGCTGCTGCCTCCTGGTGTTCCCGCCACCTGGTACTGACATTTTCCTTTTATGATACATATTCAGTTCAGTGATTTAGCATTGTCGTTTCGATTGGCGGCAATTGCAATAGATGCCGTTACTATGTAACAAAAGTGCCTATTTTTGTTATATTGATGAAATTGGATTTGTGGTGTTTGTTGTTACTAGGTTCGCTAGCCGTTGAAGCTTACTGACATTTTCCTCTATGATACATATTCAGTTCAGTAATTTAGCGTTGTCATGTTCAATTGGCGGCAATTACAATAGATGTCGTTACTATGTAACAAAAGTGCCTATTTTTGTTATACTGAAATTTGATTGGTGGTGTTTGTTGTTACTAGGTCTGCTAGCCGTTGAAGCTTTTGTAGGGGGTTACGGGATAAACTACGGGAGAATAGCAAACAACATCCCTTCCCCTGATAAAGTGGTGGAGCTCCTGAGGAGAGCAAAGATAAGGAATGTTAAGATATACGACTCGGACCATAGCGTTCTCGATGCGTTCAAAGGGTCTGGGATCAACCTGGTCATCGCAATCCCCAATGAGCTTGTCAAGGATATGGCTGCAAACACAAGCCGCTCGATGGACTGGCTGAATCAAAATGTGCAGCCTTATCTCCCGCAGACGCGCATCGTTGGGATCACTGTGGGAAATGAGGTGCTGGGAGGCCAAGATCAAAGCTTGTATCAGCCACTTGTTGATGCCGTTAAGAACGTGTATGATGGACTCAAGAGGCTCCACTTGGAGAGTAAAATTGAGCTTTTCACACCTCATTCGGAAGCTGTTTTTGCTACTTCTTATCCACCCTCTGCATGTGTGTTCAAGGAAGAGCTCATGGCATACATGAAACCTCTCCTCGACTTCTTTGCAACGATTGGCTCACCTTTCTATGTCAACGCATACCCCTTTTTGGCTTACATAAGTGATCCAGAACATATCGATATCAATTATGCTCTCTTTAAACCCAACAAGGGAATAATTGACCCGAATACTAGCCTGCACTATGACAACATGTTTGATGCTCAGATAGATGCAGCTTACGCTGCTCTACATGCTGCTGGTTATGATGACATGGAGGTTCGGGTGGCAGAGACTGGCTGGGCTTCTAGTGGGGATCAAAATGAAGCAGGAGCTTCATCTGAGAATGCAAGGACATATAATTTCAATCTTCGTAAACGTTTATTTCTGAGGACGGGAACTCCTCTGAAGCCAAAGAAACCAGTCAAAGCATATATATTTGCCTTGTTTAATGAGAATCAGAAGCCTGGAGCTGGCTCTGAGAGGCATTATGGGCTGTTCCTTCCTGATGGTAGGATTTCTTATGACATTGGTGTCTCAGGTCTACTACCTTCATCTGCATCCTCATCTGTGCTTTCCATTAAGGTAAGCAATGGATTCTTGCCCTTTTAGGTTATGCTGCTGATTCTGTAATGTATTTATTGTTGATTCTCGCTAGATGACTGTTGACCTAGATTGAAATATAAATGAGTCTGCCCAGTTGTGGAGCCATATTTTGAGACTGGGAATTTGGGATGGTCATGTTAAGATGGTAGTTAGCAACATGTTGCTGCGATTAGTATGCTGGGTCTGTTATGTGAAAATTGTTGTGTGGACATCACATTCTAGGTTTAGCCTGTAAATTCGGTTTTTGATATTGTCAAACATGTTCGGATTGGAATATTAGAAAGTTGTACAAGAGAGAAGGTTTTGGTAATGACTGAGGGCCGTGGAGCTTAACTGACATCCATGTTTGGACATTTGTGTGGCTCCTGAAATCCCAGTTCTTGTATAATTTGGACATGTGCATACCCAAACATATTTCCATTGTTTTAAAACAGAAATGGCAGGAAATGAGCATTTAGTGTTGATACTCAATAAAGCATAATGATTAGAAATAGCTTTTAGCCTTTTATAACCTCTTCAGTTAACCCTATTGTTCACTTTTTATAAGAGTGTAGCAAGCCCCCGGTCTTTCCCAGCAAGCAACTCAAGAGTTAAGACACTGGGGTTGAAACTTAGTACAAAAAACTGTGGGTATCTCATTTCTGGTCTCTTGTGCTTTATTTTTTTTTTAACGACCAACCTCATGCACTTTATTGCGACACAACAATTGTCTGGGGTGTGTGGTCTCCATTTGAAATCATGCTTACTTTGGGTGATTATTTAATAAATATGATCCCAGCTGATGTAATTTCCTAGTTTCTATAATCATTTTACTTCCTAAATTCTAGTGATGTATATCATGTGTATATTTGATTCTGATGCCACAAATGCTAATAGTCGAAGGTAATCTGACTTGAGGCATGTTATTTCTATTTGCAGAAGGTTCGAGCTGGGGGCTGGATTTTACACTATTGGGCTACAGTTCTTTTCTGTATTTTCATTCTTTTTGGGCCATAGTGACTTGAGGACAGGCATAGCACATCCGTAGTAAAGGTACAATTGAGCAAGTTAGAATGTTGGGATGGCAAGTTAACAACGAGAATCCAAATAATAGTATCATGCACATGAGTTGTTTCTTGCAATAATATCTTCTCCTGATGCTGTCCTGCTTTGCTGCTTAAAACCATACTAAGTTTTTTTTTTTTCTAACCCCACTCAAGTGGGAGCCGCCTGGCACTGGGTCTGCCCTTTTTTTTATTTATACCGGCTGAAAACCATACACTTTATCTTATTAATTCTCTCTCTCTCTCTGTGTGTGTGTGTGTCTAGTATTTTTTTTTTTCTAAATGAACCCTCACCTGCATTCACTATACATATTTTATTTTATCAGTCGAAATGCTATATGAAACTAATAACCATGTGAAAGGCAGTTCTCTATCATAGCAGCTTATAGCCTCAGGGATTTGTTTTCCATTTTTATTATAGCTAGAGCTTGGATACCCTAAGTCTTTATTATTTTTCATTTGGGATGATGTGCATCAAGCATACAGCCTGACAATATTGACAGATCATTGTTCTTTCTTGGTCCTGTTTGGAATGCGGGATTTTTTCTCTGTTCCTGTGTTTTTCTTGAAAATGAATTGATTATAAAATCCCTGCACAATTCTGCATTCCAAACATGAGTTAAGTATCGCATCTTGCCATATCAGTTAACAGTCGACACTCAAAGCAGATATGCTGACTGAAAGAATATCATTCGTTTTGTGGATGGCTTGAAGCGTTGAAGGATTGCATGCACACCCATCCTGTGATTTGTTCAAAGGTCTTAAAAAGCAATAGTTGCAGAACCACTGAGAATATACATATGGATATCAAAAGGTAATGAAGGATACGGTATGGAATGTTGTTGCCTGGTTTGACGAGTGGTTCTGTTGATTGATTAAAGCTCTAGCGTATTGTTAAGGTTTGCTGAGTGGTCCCATCCATTGCATGAAGCTTTATATACTAATACTAATAAGTACTATTCTTTAATAATCACATATTGCTTTGTGTTACCATCTCTGTAAAAACCATGGGGCTAGTCTTCTCCCACAGGCTGAGTTTCTCTATAAAGAATGGAGTTGATACAAAACATGTATGGTTATTGTTTCAAGGGTGTTTGGTATGAGCAATCACCCAAATCCTAAGTAAGGTTGTCCTGAAAAATTTGCATGATGAGTTTGTTCAAAGATTTGAATGGAATGACTTAATTCCTCATGTGTGTACCAATTATTAACCTGTGAGCGATGATGTGGATGGAGATCAAATGAGGAGCGCGAGGACTATGGATTTGGGTGAAACACACCCTTACATGATGCCATATTGCCATGTGCATCTACTTTGCGGGCATCAGTTACTGCTGAAGTAACCATATCTTAATCATATCATCATAGACTTCTTTCTTAACCGGATCTAGTGATATAGTGGTCACTCACACTCCTTTCATTCTCTCCCGTCCTTTGTTTCTCGCATCTTTTGATCTTTTGTATAAAGAAGAGTATATGGAACTTTTTTTTTGCATATCCCATCTTTATAGCCCCTACTTTAGACTACAATCATTTTCTTTCTTCAATGCAATATCTAATGCTTTATATTGCTCCTTGAGTACTTTGGTACATGCTCAATCAGTGATATAGGATGCTACATATGCTACTGTATTGACATCTGACATGTGACTGAGATTAGCAACAGATTTATTTTTATCCAGATTCTCTACCCTTGTACTGGCCATCACAAGATATGCCTCAGAGTCAGAGTTGAGACGTGCAGTGTTCACTGAAAAATTTACAATCGGTGCTTTGCATTGGGCAAAGGTCAATTGCCACATAAACATGAAGTGCCACGGGTGTCTAAAGAAGCAATAAAATGATCAAACGGAATACGGACAAAAAGGATGTCAGCAAGTAATCCAATTGCCATCGGTTTTTGTTCTTAATTAAATTGTACTTCCTCCGTCCAAATAAGTGTCGTTTTTGTTATGAATCTAGAAAAACTGAAAGTCGGCAACAACATTTCCAATCATTCTGTTCACCACTGAACCCAGCAACAACTCCTTCCTCCATTTTCTCTCTCTATTTCCAACTCTGTCCTCTTTCGGTAGAGCAGGCTATTGAACAAACAGAGATTTAGGCAGTCACGGCTCGTGTAGGGGTGGAGACGGGCCTAGCGAGGCCCGAGGCCCATTTATTGTTTGTCAATTTTTCCAAAGAATATTATATTAATAAATAATTACAAATTTAGGTGTCGTTTCTACAAAATTGAAAAACTAGTGGCGGGCCGACTACTGAATTGCTGATACCCTACGTGGTACTGGGCCGATACGGCCTATCGGCAGGACGACTGCCAGCCAACATGCTAGCGAGAACCAATTTATTTTTTATTAGGTATACTTTCTTATAAAATACTATTTAAATATCTCAAAAAAATATTTTAATTTTTAAAATAGATGCTACAAATAAAAAATAACCTATCCTTTACTGAGATTTAGCATTACAGATTTTGTACTTTCCAAATTAAAATTCTTCCCATAACATTATATTTAAGTTTTCACTAAAGTTTTTTAGCCCTAAAAGGGTCAATATTTTTTTTAATATTTAAATTAATGGTTTATAGAGCAGTATTTTATCATGAAAGATAATCGTATTTATTCCTGCTCAACCAAATCATGTTCTTTGCTCTAGTAAAATACATGAAAGAGTCATAAAAAAACTATTTGTCTTAATTACTCAAAGCAAAACTGACATAATATGTTTTGCAATTGCAGTGTGGCCGCTCACAACAATATACTACCTTTATCTCTAAATAAATAGAATTCTAAAGTTATCTTTAAGTCAAACTTTTGAAAATTCAATCAAATTTCTAGAAACCTCATCAAGATTTATGGTATCAAATTACTATATATAGATGTTGTTACTCTTTTATGTAAAGTTAGCCAAATGTAAAATAGTTTGACTTACACGGATTCTAAAATCTATTTGGGCCTAGAGGAAGTAGCTTGCAAATAAAAAAACATTACTACTTGTGAGGACAAAGTAAAATAATTTTAAATATAACACTTGTGATTGAAGAACTCAAAACAACTTCATACAATGAGTATTGCACACATTTGTGCTTAGGAGAATCTTGCATGTGATTTTAAACTTAATTTCAAGCATGTGCCTTGTTAAGAAATCTTATGCCCTTGTGTGTCGATTTTGTGATGAGTGATTGTTGGAAGATGATCAAGGCTTTGGTTGGGTTTGGAGACTATGTGCAACATGTGTCTTGGCTGTGTTGTTGGTGTAGAGATGTGAAGCTCAAAAACCGTTGATAGGCATGGAGAAGGTCGAATAGGGACTGGTCGTTCTAATGGACTAGGAGCGGTGAAGAACATAGGTTGGACCGAGGGACTAAGATGACCACAAGAATGACGGTGGTGGCTGACACTTGGGGTACATCAACAAGCAAGAGAAATTGAGGAGTAGAACATTTTGATGAAGTTAAGACAATGGTTGACTAAGGCAAGCATAGGTGCTGGAGGACGTGGTGATCGGGTGGTCGAGGACGACGGTGACAGATGTTGAGATAGCATATGAGGCGTAGAGGATACGCGTTTCTAAGCGGTTTGGTGCTTTGGGCCTCAAAACCACCAGCGGATGGTTTCTCGAGTTTCGACCTCAAAACTTGATTGAGATCCAGAGAGAATGAGAGGAGGAACATGGCGTCATCACGAAGCATGTACCAAGGCGAAGCAAAGCTATGAAGAGCATGTGACCATCTGATGCTTGGATCACAAGTTGGATCATTTTTCCCCTAGGTTAAGGGGTTCAACTAAAATATCCAAGAGCATTGTCGGTAGTGCATAATAGCTCTATAAATAATAGAATGGCTGCTCCTAACCAACCCATCTCTCTAGGCTTTCATTCTAGACTCTCTAATGTGGCAACAACTGATATTGTCCCTATCAAACTTGCTACATTCACAATAGTAGCTTTCTTCCTCTTCTACTGTTGTAACAAGATAGTACACAAGAAAGTTGGTTTTAGACTCCAACCAATATTAGATGTTAGCTCTGCCTTATGTTCTATAGGTGCCGAAATGCTCATTGCCTATTAAACCATGTTTTTACCATAGAAACTTATTTTGACTCAAAGGTACTCTAGAATGAGGTCTAGTCAACAGACCAAAAAAACCCCCTATCTAATTTGTTATGTTCCACTTGCTGTTCCTATGGGTTGTGTTTGGGAAAATGAAAGAAATGAAAACTTCCCTGTTACTAGAAAGGTTTGTATTGTTTTCTCATTACATATTGTTTTTTATGAATGGTGTACAAGTTATCTTAGGTAGTTTGAATGAAACATAATGAGGATATGTGTAATATGGGGCGTTATTACTCCCATATGTGGGTCACTGATGGGTCTAGCAAGGCCTAGGCACATGGTGACCGCACTCAGATGGCGCACTGAGTAGATTAGGGAGAGCAACATGCAAGTAAGACCAAGTAAGAGATTTATAATCTTTAATTTCTGTTTTTGAATTGGCCTAAGAGCCTATATATAGTGGTTGTAATCAAGTGTGGAGAATTACGCAATAAGAAGCAATTTCCTTAACGCAAACTCTATTGCGCTTCCGGTCGCGCTGGGCGCGGAGCGCGCGACCGGTCGCTGGCGGGCTGGAGGCTTGGCCTGCCTTTGCTCACGTACGAGATGGACAGGCCGTAGCCCATGTGCAGGAGAGCTAGGCCCTCCAGACTCCATGAGGCTAGGACTAGGGCCTTGTTGGTGGGATGTAGAGTAGGTGTATGTGTCAGTACGTTTGTTTTTCCTGGTCTATAATAGTTTTTCAGTTTGTATTATTTGATATGTGGTCATTTTAGTTTCATTAATATTTTGCCCAGTAATTTTAGTTTTAGTTTTATTTATTTATTTTTTTCATTTTTTCTCTTTTTATTTTTTAGTTTTCAGTTTGTTTTTTGTTTCAGTTTTTAATCAATTTTTTTTAAAAAAATATCTAGTTTCAGCTTAGATTTGGATGCATTCCTAAATCTTGCATATTAGTTGTATAATAACTTACTCATTAAGTTGGCACTTTTTGCAACAATTCTTTTAATAATTTGTTTCTCAGGATGCAGCTTGTCTTATTTTTAATCACCATTCTTGTCTTTTTATTTTTTAACAATCGATCCGCGTAACATGTTAAGATTACAGTGCATTTTTAGAGTAGCAAGTTTAGTATTTTAGAGTAGCAACTTCTTTAGTAAACCTCATAGCACATTTCTACCCACAAATTGTTTAAAATAAAAAAATGTACGAATTATAGACAAGTGAAGTCTAATTTTGTTCGTCACATAGTGGGAATATTTCATTGCAAACAGAATTAAAAATGGTTATATCATCTACAAATTATATCAATTTAAATAAAATGTTTTCGG
>DXKC01018362.1:0-12405 GCA_031170775.1 Cymbopogon citratus
GTTGGGCTCGTATGCAGGCCCATAGCCTTCCGCTGTCCGCAAATCTGGCCCAGACGAGAATAGGGCGCCCCAAGGCCCGTCAACCGAAGCTGTCCATGGAAAAAGGAAAAAAAAAAATACACGCTCTACTCTTCTGATGAAGTCTGAAGTCTGAACTGGCCTGAGAGGATAAAGAACACCGAAATGCCACTCCTGCTGCTCCCGCCAGCGGCGTGCACCACCGCAGCGCCGGCGTCGGCATCGGCGTCGCTCGCGTTCTCGCGCCCGCGGCCGTCACGGGCGCGTTGGACCAGTCTCGCTTCCGCGTTCCCCCGCCTGAGGAAGTACGGGCGCCGCCAACGCGAGCCCGTGGCCGCCGCACCCAGCCTCGATAGTGACGAGGATGAGGCGGAGGAGGAGGAGGAGGAGGGCTGGGAGTACGACGACGGCGAGGAAGAGATGGAGGTAGACGAGGAGGAGTTTCTGGCGACGCGGCCCAAGCCGGCGGGGTTTGGTGAGGGCAAAACGTATTCCACTGACATCGAGGAGCAGCTTCTCCGGGAGATGGGCTTCGGCGGGGGCGGGAGCGGCGCGCGGCGTCGAGGAGAGGCGGCCTCGGCCAATCGCGGCGCCGGGGATAGTTCCACCACAGTAACGGCAGCAGGTTGACTCCCTCTGCTCTCCTCTCCCCTGTACTAGTATTACGTTCTTTTTTTTTTTTTTTTGAGCTTGAGAATTGCCAGTCGGGTAACAGCGAAATTAAAGAAAATTCAAGAAAGATCCGCCGTATGTGTATGTAACTAAAAAATGTAGCCCAACAACATCAAGACCACATGATATTGGCATTCAGCCTGTCAGCTTCACACGAACCTTTAACTCTGTTTATTCACCACAGTTTGGCTTCACCCCAGACCTCATTCAGTACTAGGCCATACTCAGGGAAGCACTGTTAGCATAATGTCATTGCAGTATTTCGAGATCCATCAGGAATTCAAGACCACATGATAGGCTGATAGCGAGATCAAGCCCTTGTGTCTTGTTTTGTTCATTCGTCTTCCAATCTTCAGCATTGGTTTGAAGTCCTCCTTAGGCCATTGTGGTGAATCTCCTATGGGTTTGGCTGATAGAGCATGTGCCCTTGAGGGCACAAATAACTTTACCAATCTCCTATTTGCCTTGGAAGCCGACCCTGCTAGGATTGCACACTAGCTTTATCCAGCTCAATGGCATACTTTGATGCATATTAACAGTACACTTGCCCGGAAATGTATGGCTGTAATATGTCGCGTACTCTGAACTTCGATAGAAAGCATAGGTAGCATGAACAAGCATATAAATAATTTGTGAATGATAGAACTACTCATTTGAAGTTGGCAGTACTGCTAAACAGTAAATAAATTATAATAATCATTTCCCAAGGACAAATGCACATTCGAATCGAATAAGCTGAATATGAGTTAGATAAAGCAATTGCCCTATACCATGCATGAAGGAGTTTAAAAATTTGTTGAGAAAACAACGAATTTATAGTCCCTTTTCTTGTTCCTTTCAAGTTCCAAAATTAGACAAAATTGATGCCACGTGTTCCTCCTCCATATAAACATGGTCTTGACAAGGTTTTCTTTCCATCCCAAATCCAGCTCCTAATGTGATGACAAAAACAGAAAGTTTGATGAAAGATTAAGCCTCAGTAATTTATGGTTGATGTCAATTTACTTTTAAAGGGTTTGATTTATTCTCTATGCTTCATAACAGATGTCAGTGCCGATGGTGTTCAAGTTCGTGTCTGGAACCTCCCAAAAAAGAAAAACATACACAAGGATCTGAAGCAAGCTTTTAAAGGGTTCCGTGGCCTTGTATCTATAGATCCAGCCGTTTCTGCAAATAAGAAAACTCGTGATCCTATCTGTAAGGGTTTCGCATATCTCAAGCTAGAGTCTGCAGAAGCTGCAACTAGGTACTTTATTCTTGTTAAACTCTTTTGTTTGTTTGTAGCATCCTTTGTTCTTCACCATTCTGTAGTATATATAAACTGCCACTTGGTCATTCTTTTTTCGGGGCAATTCCATGTGATTATTCCTTACTTTATTGCTTTGCACCTAAACAGATCCAAAGAACAGTGCTGTTTGTTCATTGCTTTTAGCATTCTTGAAACATCAACCTCAGCACAGTATTCTATGACACAGATATCTAGTGCACCTTTCTTCCTCTGTTTTGTGATTCTGTCAGAAGCTGCTGAGCTAAGAACCCAATCTAGCTAAAATTTTCTGTCGCAGACAAATACAAACATGGAGTATGCTTGAACTCAATTCTTTTTTGCTAAAGGGATGAAAGGGATACATTGTTTCTCATTGGACACTTGATTACAAGCTACCACAATGACCGAATCCAGCAGAATATGTTCTCAGTATTAGTGTTTGTAGGAGTATAAATACAGTGCACACTGCACAGTAGAAGCCATTAGTAAAAGTACACTGGCCATGATGAAGCCCCTGGTTTGGATCTGTAGGCATAGGCCACTGGAAACGACGCTGAAGTGGGCAGAGAAGTTTAGTTTCTGTACAGTAGGCTATAGGCCACTGGTAATATGGTTATTTTTTCTCTTCTTATTTTGGCCCTATCTTCCACTTCAGATTCAAGGCCAGGTCCCTTCCACGTGATCTTTTGTTTCTTCATTTGTTACATCTCAGTTAACATAGGTTACATCAATGTTGTATGGTTATGTTTACTTACTGTAAAACGGCCTTTCCATTATAATTGTTTACATATTACTTGGATATGTTTCTGAGAACCATACATTGAAAATTTGTTGTGCTATTATTCTGAACCCTTGTGTACCTTTACTCGTAACCACTGAAAACATATTGTACTTTATGTCTGCAGGTTCGTTGAGATGTACTCTCATCATACTGTGTCATTTGGCAAGGTTCAGAAGCCAATCAGTTGCTGTATTGTCGAAAAAGGCAGCTCTGTTGAGCCTTCAAAAGCATCCAGTAGTCAGGCAACCACTCTACCAATGCTGAAGCAACAAAAATTGGTAGCGGCAAGTTAAGCAACACATATATCTGTCATCTAGAACAAGTGGTCACGCACACTTCTAGAGGTCACAAGTTTCTGAAAATGCTTTGATAAGCAGATTAGGTTAGATAGTCCTCTTTATTCCAAATAACTGCTTTGTACCAAGCAATTTGGTTGTGTTACCCATCTATATACTATATGGGATGGCAGTAGATTTTCCATTGAAGTGGATAACAAGAACGGTTTTCCCCTGAAGTGGATAACAAGCATTGACTTTCTCCAAAATCAATAGATATAGGTTTTCTTGTTTGATCCTATGAAGTATGAATCAAACTCTTGTTGTAAGACGACCTCTAAAACACATGAATTGTTTTGTCCAATACTCCAATCCTAACAAATCTTGTGTCATAAATTTTATAAGCTATTTGTTTTTTATTTCAAAATTTATGTAAGTTTAGGATTTAGTTATTTTCACTCAATGCTTATGGCACATTTAACACTTTTCCTTCAAATATGTGTTTTGAAGATTATACATCTTTATGATAATCCTTGGTGGTTACAACATAGAATTATCTTCCCATTTCCAATTCTGAGAAAAACTCGGTTTAATTTATGCCTAATTAATATCGAAAGGAGAAAACTTTTCTCTAATTTCCATGCATTTGTTTCAAATCAAAAAATCGAAAACAATCCAAATCTACACGAGACCAAGTTTCCAACAGCACACATCTGACAACAATCCGCCCACAGGTGTTTCTAACCAAAATGTAAAACAATCCAAATCCAGACCAAGTTTCCAACAACACGCATCTAACTATAACCCGAATCCAAACTAGGCCAAGTTTCTCCAACCCGAATCCAAACTAGGCCAAGTTTCCAGCACGTGGTGTCTAACAGCACGCGTCTAACAACAGTCCAAATCCACAGTACGAAGTTTCCAACAACACGTGCCTAACCACAGCACGTAGTCTGGTTCAAAGACATCAGAACAAGTTCCTAATTAAAATCTAGAACAACCCAAATCCAACACAGGACCAATTTTCTGACACTGTGCGTCTAACCATGGTATGAAGTCTGATTCAAGACACAAGTCGTCCATATGAATATGTACATGCAAGCTCAGCAGAAATCCATTATCGGACAAGAATTGCTTTATACTCAGTTGCTCCAGTGTGACTGACACAGAGGTAACAGTTCAGGAGAAACAGACACCACCAACCCACCCAAAGAAGGCCCTCCCACAGACTAAGGTTAATACTGATAATACATTATCATCCTATTTATTCAGCCCTTCAGTGAGTATTTCTTTCCTGTGAATGCTGTGAATTTTGGGTCTTCTTTCTTCGGCTCCTCCTTTGCTTCCTTTTCAGGTGCCTACACATTAAATACAAAATGTAACATCAAAGCCAGAGTCCCAAAAGGTAATCACTTCCACATTATGTGTAGACGGACTCAGCTCAAAGTGTTGTAAAAGACCAACCTTTTCGGCTCGGCTTCCAGAACCAGAGCCAAAGACAAGTTTTCCTGTGGTCTTACGCGTTGAACTGCCCTGTGATGTGGTGGCTGTTGAGGGCTGCACACCATTAGTCGCATTAGCTTGTCGCTTTGCAGGGGATGGGGCCTGCACATCTTTATCTTTGGAAGGCTTCCCATCCAGGCGCCTTCCTGAACCAGTGAAGGGGATGAACTTTGGTTCTTCTTCAGCTGGAGTCTCTGTACCCAAAAAAAAAAAAAAAATGCATGAAAAAAAAACATGCGGAGAACAGTAATCACATAAAGTGATGTATAGGCCAAAGCATTACCGGTAGTAGGCTCTGTGATTGCGGGAGCAGGTTGTACTGGCTGGGGTTCTTTGTAGTCAAGTGGTGGAGCAAAGTCAACCTCACAGTCGGTTTCAATAATACTTATAGCATTGTTGGGCTTTGTCTCCACTATATCAATGTAGTACTTCTTGTTATTATAAGCTACCATAATGCTGTCACCTGTAGTTAGACAAGAAAAGTTCCGCAAAGTTTTCTCCAAGCTGCAATAATGACACAAACAGGTCATTAGTGTTCTTGAGGGATTCAATCCCTATTAATACCATGTAACCCTAGTCAGAATACAGCAATCATATGGGTAGGGAAGGACAAAAGGATGTTTTCACTAGGATAAGAAACAGTTAAAGAAAAAAAATACTAACATTGCTTTGGGGTTTGAAATATCTAGAAAGTCTGTTGTATGGGGCTGCAACTTCACATATGTGCCCTTGGGGAGGTTGGCATTTTTTATGAACACCATATCTCCCTCTTGCAGCAGAAGATTTTGCATCATCTGAAGACCACATAAAGTTAGCTTTGTTGACATGATGATATAAATAAGTATAAGAGGATCCTAGATCTTGACATACCCAATACGGCATGTAGATCATGCCTTCTTCTGCAATGAACTCTAGAACACCACAATGTGAAGTCCGTTCAGCTGCTGCATTGTGGACTTCAAATAGCATAGGGTATTCAATATGCAGAGATGCTGCAGAGAAACCCAAAACCAATTTTTTCAGATTGAGAACTTGTTGAGAAATGAGTGGAAATTTTTTCCAAAAACATGTAAGCTAAAGTTTCATTGTGTATGTCAAAGATGAGAAGCAACGAATGTGCCTTACTTACCAAGACGATCAAGAGCTGATGGTGGCATTATAACTGAAAAGAAGCAAAACAATAATCCTGTAAACTTAGCCACTAAAACAGATACAGAGCTCAGAACTCATAACTCAGGGAACAGATAACATACTTTTGTCACCAGCCTCAAGCTGTGGCTGCAAAGAAGGTAAAGAGATATTTTACAATAAATTCTAGAAACGCAAACTAAAACATTATATTAAAAGTTACTCCTCCATCCCAAATTATAAGTCACTTTAGCTTTGTCGTAAGTCAAACTTCTCTAATTTTGACTAAGTTTCCAGAAAATACATTAACATCTACAAGTTCAAATAAAAGCACAATCATGACATTTCATGGAGAACGTTAGCGAAACTATTTTGATGTTGTAGATGTTGGTCCAAGTTTTCTATAATCATAGTTAAAGCAAGAGAAGTTTGATTTAGGAAAAAGCTAAGCTGATCTGTAATTTGGAACAGGGGTGTAGTAATTACTCTAGCATTAGATGTTGACAGAATTTACGGCAGGATGCAATTCTGTTATCATAACATGATAACATTAGAACCTCAAAAGTAATTTTGAGGCATCCTTTAGGAAGGCAAGAGATAACATAAACATTCTTCATATGCATACGACAAAATCAATGCATGTGGAATAAAAAAAAGTTGATTGCAGTATCTCATAACGAACGACTATCTCATACAGTCATATGTGCCATGAAACTGGGCACAGCATGAAGCCATTACATGAAACACAACACATTCAAATAGAAAACATGGCGCCTCAACTGATTTAGATTTACAAACCTTGTCAATGAAGGACGCAGGATAGCAGCGGTAAGTCTGCTCGAAAGTACTTCCACGGAAGCCATAGCCTTCGAAGTACTACTCATGATGAACAAATGTAGAATAGAGGACACGTCACACAGTGTGATTGAGCAACAAATGAAATAAGTATACTTTTTGTTGAAAATCTGCACATGTGAAAGAAGACAGGTGACAGCTCACAGAAACTATTTTAATTTTGAGTAATGAGTATCGACAGCATACTTGCTACATGAAAGAAAGTATAGCTTGATTCAGTTCTACAATCAAATGCTATCGTATTGGCCAAGCAATGGGAGCAACCAAGCAAAAGTATAGAGGGAAGACTTTCTGGATCTGAACTCACTGCTACACATTAGACAGTGATGTAGACCTTGAGGAATAAATGTCTTGGCATTATTAGACTGTTCAGATCTATCATATACTTCCAAATGGGGGAAGGCGTGTATACCAACGCCCAACTACTTACATGATTCCATAGATGAAATTCTCCAGGCCTATAGGTCGCATTGTTCAAAAAAAAAGATAAGAAAAACATAGCTTTAGCTAAAGTACTTACCATTGTTTCCAACCAGAAGGTTAACCTCTTCTACTGCCTAGAATATGCGGGGGGAAGAGAAAATAAATTAAATGATGCAGACAAGGCAGGGCTTATCAAGCATAGATCACAGCTGCAAAAGCAATTGCATTCACACTTTGGATCATGATGCAACATCACAAAATAGAATTAACATTCACACTAAGAATATCACCTGTTCACAAACTACTCATGGACAAGATGGCAACCATTTATGGCGGTAGAAAAATATATGTGTAATGGTATAGTCAGTAGTTTTAATTCCAAGGAAATCTGACGAAACGCAAAATAAAAATTCAAGGTCCAAATACTAGTAGGCACTATGTTTATGCTCACTGGGATGACAACAACAGCAATATACTGATACAGCTTTCTGCACAGCGTACTGATTTAACAAAAGTTAACTTGTTACTTGAACTGTTGAACAAATAGACAGTAGTAGGCTGCTAGCAGGGGCAGGTACTGACCCAGTAAAGAACATGGGTGCACACATGTTCACCGGATAATTTGTGAAAACAATCGAAATTAGTAGGCATACTACATATGTATATACACTTGTAAGAAGATCAGATCCGAATACAAACAGTAAGCTAGGGATTGGGTGCTCAATTGCGCACATCAGGAAGGCAAGACCAGAGAGCGGGCGTACCAGCGCCCGTCGCGGCTAAGGGCCCAAAAAGGGCATGTATTGTCCTACAGACTGCAAAGCATCGATTAGAGTAGAGCGCATATAAACGAATTCCCAGACTCAACAATCAATATGCCGATACATTGCCCACAGACTCAATCACAGGCACACCGGAACAGACCCCCGGATTGCTAGTGGAAACAACGAGGAGCATGCTTCACAGTAAAGAAAAGAACACCCGCGTACTAGATACCCAACATAACTCGATCTAAAAATCTCGCCATCGGACAGAATAACTGGAGTTTATAGCCGCAGCAGCCCGAACAAAACCTCCCCCAAAATTAGCGCACTCCTCATCATCAGATCAATCAACAAAAATAGAATCCACCATACGCACCGGCGGGATTTGTACCGAAAGCTCCAAAATTCACGACGGACTGCGCAGATTAGACTCAGGAAAGGAGAAAAGGCAGAGAGGATTAATTACTTGCTCGCGAAGAACCGGCGGCGGAGAGAAGCAGGAGCGAGCAGCTGCGGGTCGCGGTCAGGGGTGCGGTCGGTTTATCTTCCCGGTTCGTCTCCACCAAAGAGACGGAAGAACCGAGAAGAAGAGTGCGCTGAGGGGAAAGAAAAGAAAAGGCTGGAATGGTTGCATTAGTCAGACCAGGGTTGGTGCTGGAGCGCTGGGCTAATGGCATAGGGGTCAGAGCAATCTCAGACAGCTTCTCTAGAACTCATAACTTGTTAAATTTAAAATAGTTTGATTTAGGCGAAAACTAAAATGTTGGGTTTTTTCAACCATACAAAATTAATTGAGGTAGAATTTAGAGGAGGCTCAGTCGCGACTACTCTCTTAGATGTGATGGGCTTTTAAATGATCAATTCACAAAAGGCAATATATAATCTGCTTTAGAGATCCCATAAACCCATAATCAATTGGATGCTGTCGTTACTCTTAAATTATATGTTGCATATTGGTATTACCATATTTTAATTTTTTAATTAGGTTTTCAGTGTGATAAGAAGTCATGTTTCATGATATATATACTTAAATTTACCAGCGATCTTTTGATCCCACTATTAAAACTTAACGCCAATAATATCACTCGTTACCTGCTACCCGCTATTTGTTACCTTGAAGGTGACTAGTAGAACCTCTAGTGATTCTAGCCATTCTCTGTCGTTGCATATTATTAAAGCAGTCCCAATGAAAGAAACAACCAAGTAGTTTCCATAAACATAGACACTACTCTAAAAATCATAAGTTTGAACGGTTAGTTTCTTCAAATCTCTGCCTTTTCACTTGATCTCCTTTTGTTGCTTGGTTCTTGTGTAGACCTAGTGTCATGCATGAGACTGTCTTCCAATCCTTCAATCCTCAATAAATCACCAGTCACATGAGATTTCTACATCTATTAATTGGTATGGGCACCACCACAAGACATGCATTGGGAACACCCTTAAGTCCAAGAATTGATTATCTATATATAACTTATTATTTTTCTGCAAACAATTCTCTATTCCAACAAGGTGTATATACAAAAGCGTGACCTATGGTACGCTCACGACGATATACAATGCAACACTCTCCCAAGTCCTAAATCTTCGAGGCATTAAAATAGTATGCCACAAATCGTGAATCTGACAAACACAAAAAGAGGATCTCTTTATAAGGATGGAATCCCAATATGTTGATATCCGAAGGGAAGCAGGATTTTCCATGACCCATGTCGTCATCAATGTCAAGAGCATTGTCTTCATCAGAATTCCAATCCAAACCCTCATTATCCGTTGTTGGCTCTGGCTCTTTGTTGTTTTCATGGTAATAATTATCATATTGTAAAATCCAAGGTCTGTCAGTTTCATGGTCACCATGTTTTGGAAAATATGATATCTGCATCAAGTTGGCGCCATGCTTAAATATCCACTCTGTCTTGCCACCTGATTCAGTTAGGAACCAAATTTGGAGGCGAATTTGATCATGATCAACTAGAGCAAAATGTATCCTATTTTTTGACTTTCCAAGATAAACCTTATCTTCACTACTCATCGTGTTGGTACTGGTCGGCAGATTAATTATTTTATACTTATCATTGAAAAGGGTTATTCTGCAATATATACAAAGACATATATTAAGTTAGTAATAAAAGCATATATATCCCGAGGAGGAGGAGTAGAAAGAAAAGAATAAAAAGATAGTTTATTCAAGGAACAAGTGGCTACTTAATTACCGCATAATAAAATCACCTCTCCAATAGGTGTAGAGTGCTCTATTCAAGTATACAGCATGCTCGTGTCCTGATCCAAAATAGGCAAGGGTTGTTGCGGATCCTTGTTCGCGAGCAAATGACCTTTCCTCCCATTTTCTCGTGCTAGATGAGTACACACCCATCACATATACCGATGGCGGCCATTCTGATCTTCCCTTGAGCCATAACTTATATCTGAAACAAAAAGGATCTTGCATAGCAAGCACCTCATAGTAGTGTGGAGGAGATGATAAAGTTGGGTCAAATGCCAGGTATTTTGTGTGGTAGCCCAACGCATACGAGTCTAGGTAAGGCGGCAAGCGCGCCCACTGCCTTGTCGCCGGGTTGACCACTTGATCATATTCTTCAAGCAGGAGGAGACCATTGCAGCAATCCAAGATATATGGTGTACCGAGGTACTCGAGCCCCTCGTAGTATTCGAGCCTGCCGGCTATTCTGCTCTCCAGAGAGGGCCGGACCAAAAATTCTGGCTCTGCCCCCGGCTCAGATATCTTGATGAAGATGCCGCCCAACTTGGTCGGGAGGTGGTCTGTCCGCAGGTCACAACGTGCGTCGACGATGGCTCGCCACGGCCAGGCCGCACGGTGGCAGGCGGCGGAGGACGTCCGCAAGCACGTCCTCAGGCAGCAGCTCCATATCTATCTATCCTTTTCCGATTCTCCGGCTGGTGGAGGAAGTTGAAAAGGAGGATTGGATTATTGGGATCAGATCGATCGATACGGCAAGATCGACTTCTTCCCTGAGGGCTCGGCTGCCTAGCTGAAAAGGCCGTGCGGTTCAGGTACAATATATATATATATATTTTTTTTGAAAGATCCAGAACATTCCGGCTTTGATTGATTAAGAAGAAGTAGAAGCAGTCGATTACATGCGCGAGAAGCGCCCCCCAGCACAGCCTAGGCTGCGTGGGGCAAGAGAACTAAACTGATTACTCGCTAATTCCTGAAACTACAAAGAGTGGCCTGAAACATTTACATCCTGCCAAATCCTTTATTTCTACTAGCAACGCTTGCGTCCTTCGGCGAGCTCCTCTGAAGATGATTGCATTCCGCTGCTTCCAGATGATCCACAGGGTCATGATCGCCATGGAATGTGTTCTCTTCCCACCTCCCCTGATGACTTGTGAGAGACAGTCATCCAACTCATTCATAGCTTCCAAATTGCTCGGCTGTAGCGATGTGCAGGCGCTCCACAAGGCCACAAGGTGCCATACGTCTCTGGAATTTCGCTCGCACAGCGCACAGAAATAGTTGTTTTGCCATCCACGTAGCTGTAAGCGTGCCGCCGTCCAGAGCCTATTCTGCAACAACAGCCGTAGAAAAAAATTGCCACTAGGCAGTGCCCAAGCTCTCCATATCAACTCAGGGAACACTGACTCGATTTGCCCAGCAAATTGCATCCGGTATGCTGTTCTAGCTAAGTACTGGCCAGAGCTTTCCAATATCCATACAATGTTGTCCTCCTGATGGTCGTCGAACTGGATGTTTTCTGCTTCAATAGCTCCCCACAACTTGAAAATTTCAGCAATTAGTTCATGGTTCATGTCATAAACAACATCTCTAACCCACCTTCCATTTTCCAGCGCCACTCTGACCGTCCTACACTTTCTTCGGCAGTGGTTGTACGGCAAAATTGCTGGTGATCTTCCAACAAACTGAGCGGGAGAACTGATGACCAGCAAACCGTGACAATCTATTGAAACAACAGACAAACTGATACACGATCCTGCAGCCCCAACATCCCCACAAATTGACAACTCACCACCACCGAGGCAACCAAGCAGTCCACGATCCCCAAACCCAGATACAGCAATACTGACCCTTACAAATCCCAACTTCATCGGTTGAGGACCGGCCGGCGCTGGTACTGCACTACCTAACATTAAAAACTGAAGGGGCAACCAAGCTGGGAATGATGACTAGAACTCGGCCTCCAGGCCATCTGCCTCCTCTACGACCGCCGCAAGGATCTTGGTCAGCCTCTTGTTTCCCAGGCGAGTTGCGTTCTGCAGTGCCTTGACAGCCTGCATCGGGAGGTCGGCACCGTACAAGTCCAGATACTCAGTCACCGCTGCATCAGGTGCCTGCTGCTGTGTACTGTCAATGAAGCTCAGCTCCCGCATCAGCTTCTGCTGCGCCCTTTTCGACACCGGCACAGATGATGGCTTGGCGGCCAAGCGCTTGCTGGAGCGCGTGGACACCAATGACTTCTTCTCCCTGCGAGCCTGAGGAGCAGGCCCCGAGGGGATCGGCACCGGTGGTGTCTGTAGTATCGGTGGCTGAATTTCGCTGAAGAGGCCGGCGTACAGGTTGGCCGGCTGCTGGGACTCTCGTCCTGGTGAGCTCACCCTCGCTGTGCTCCCTGTCCACTGCGGCGCTGGGGTATCAATGTCCATCTTGTTGACAAGGTCGGATATCTCACCGGCCCCATCAGCCGACTCAGCCTGGGCGGGCTCCGGTGCCTGGAGCTG
>DXKC01018373.1:0-12930 GCA_031170775.1 Cymbopogon citratus
CTGCGGGTTTGGCTAGGAGACGCTAATTTAGCGTGTGAACCTCCAAGTGGGTGTATCGCCACAAGAGGACGTAGCTTGGTGGAAACTAAGTGAACCTCGGTAAAAATCGCCGTGTCATCTTGTGTCCACACTTTGCGGTGGTTTGCAATCTTCTTCACAAGCTTGTATTTACTTTCTTTATATTCTTGTATAGCTTGTGTAGTTGCTCTAGTGATTAGTTTGCTTGTGTAGCTTACTACTCATCTTCTTGCTTGTGTAGCTAGAAGTAGAGTATCTTTGTATATTTAAGTAAAGTTGAGCTCTTGTGATTTGGCTTGTGTAGCCTTATCCTTGAGCATCTAGTGAGCTTAGGTTGGCTTTGTGCTTTTGCTCATTAGAATTGTGTAGGTGCTCCTCAGTGTAAAAAGTACTAGTTGCTTAGGTTTTTCGACCTTATAAGCTAGAATTGTTTAGTAGAGCACTAGCTAGATTGACACCTTGCTTTCTTGCTTAGGATCTTTTACAAGGTGTATCTAGAGTTATAGTTAGAGGGGTGAAGGCGTGAAGTCTTGGCTAGGCTGATAGTTTTAATTTCGCACTTGTTTCGGTTAGCCTATGCGATTAGTTTTTCAAAAGGACTATTCACCCCTCTCTAGTCTGCCATCTCGACCTTTCAGTTTCTCATATACAGATCTAGAATAGAGAAGGCGGACAAAGAGGATAGCTCAGAGCAGGAGGAGGAGGAGGAGGGGGAGGATGAGGGGAGGACGAGTAGGCCTCAGATCCAGAGTGTGCATTCCTCCGCGCCAGCCTCCTCCTTCCCGCTGTAACTCCAGCCACGGCCTCTTTTGCGCCCAAAGGCCGCTCTTCGGCAGAGGCACCGGGTGGCGCGCACCGTAATGACGCCGAGGCGCCCCTGGGTGTCTCGTCGGTGGTGGCGGCGGAGGGGCCGCGACACCGTGGCGGCGTGCAGCAGACCCTCCTAGGCAGAGATGGTGAAGGAAGCCACGCCTGGGAGAGGGGATACACCGCGTTGATTGGACCCTCCTGGCCTCCTGGGCAGGGAGCTGGAAGACAGGGTGGACAGCGTCACCAGGGTGAGGAGCCGAGGTAGATAGATGGGTCGAGATGGGGAGAAAATACTACCCCTGTCCTAGAATACAGGGCGAAATGGACCGGTAATGGCATTGGTGTGCGGCGGGGTTTCGGCGGCCTTACTTGCAGCAGCGGTGGCAACCGGCCTAGGCGAACACGACGATGGCCAGATGAAGACAGAGGTGCCAATCAAGGCGTAACAGCTCGGCTATTAGTGTGCAATGGTTGTTCTTCCATGTTCGGAGGATCTCTCCGGGTGAAAAACCATCTCCAGTGTTCTCCAGTGTTCTGGTGGAGCAATGATGGCGTCTGTGGATGTCAGTTTTCTCGTTGGAGACGTCGCTTGTGGAAGACCCCTTGAATGGTCGCTCCCCTGCAGTTGAACCAGGGGCTTCGTGCTGTTGCCAGGTTTCAATGCCCAGGTCTTCAATGGTGGCCGGTGTCCGACGATCTATCAGTACTCTTCTTGGTCTGATAGACGTGTGGCGATAGTGTATCGATGCTGGTGGTCTTATTCTTGTGGAGTTGACATCAGGTAACGAGTCATATGTCACGTAGGACTACTCGAGCCAGATGGGATGTAATTCTCTTCCGTTAGTTTCTGTTTTTCTTATTTTTCTGTTGTAATAATTTGGCCTGATGCAGTCTCGTGAGAGGATGGCTGAAGCCGGAAATATAATTTCCTTGATCTAAAAAATAATGTAGTGCATCCTGTTTTTTTTCCAGCATTTAGGGAATAATAAGATGATACCGTATTTTATTTTAATAAGAATAATATTTGAAAAACTAATTAAGTGTTTTCCATATTTTCTAAGAAAACTTAGATATCCTTTATTTAAGCACAATAGAATCAGATTTCAACCAATTAAAAAGTTAAATAAGGGATGCATACGTTTATTATTCTTTCTCAGTTTCTCTTATTTTTTCTTATCTCTGCCTAATACTTAATTACAAAAATTTCAGTTTACCTACTGATTTCAATCTGCCTACTGATTTTTGTCCGCCCTCTGTCCAGCCTTATCCTACTTCAATATATTTTCGATGGAGACGGAGCCCAAGCGAAACAAAAGAGACAAGACCAATACCAATAAAACCAGATCGAGACACCCA
Organism: Cymbopogon citratus; assembly: GCA_031170775.1. Lineage (NCBI taxonomy): Eukaryota > Viridiplantae > Streptophyta > Magnoliopsida > Poales > Poaceae > Cymbopogon > Cymbopogon citratus. The sequence goes on from DXKC01018373.1 coordinate 2,185, forward strand.
CAAACCAAAATTGAGTCTACCAGAGACCAATAGAACCGGATCGAGACACCTATACGAACCAAAACCAGATCGAGGCACACACAGACCAAAATTGGAATCAGATCGAGGCACATATGGACCAAAATCGAGTCTATCACATAACAAAATCGGCAATAAAAAGCCCACGATGCTACTCGAGGCTTTTGCTGGTGATGCGCTTTGTCGCCTCGACGTGGCCCGCACTGCTGGCTTCAGCTCCGCACGGGTGAACAAGGACGCGCATGCAAGACAACGAGGCCGAGCGTGGGCGAAGGCAATGAGGACGAGCCATTGTCAGAGCGCGGTCGCACACGACGGCGAGGCATCGTCGGAGCGCGGCTTGCCTCTAATGGAGCGCAGTTGTGGACCGCAATGGTAAGCTGCTGCCGGAGTAAGCACGCAGGCCACACCGGCAAGGGCAGGGCTGCAGGCACGGGGGTGGTTGCCGCGTCGGCCTCCTTCGTGGCTCCTCCGTGCAGGCGGCTGCGGGCACGCTTGGGCGAGCTACAGGCGAAAGAGGTGATGGATTCTGCAAAGTCGTGGAAGAGGAACGGTGGACGGATGGGGGCGTGTGTCCAAATCCTAGAGAAGATAACGATGACAGAGAAAGGGGAAAGAAAAGGCAAAAGAAGGAAAAAAAAGAATTTACTCTAGCCCTCTACCCTACTGGCCTGAGCGTGGGCCTCGCCTGCTCCCTGTGTGCGTGGTGTGGTGGGGGAATCTACTACTCTTATAAAAACAAACCCCACTAGCCTAATTCTCTAGCACCTCCTTGCGCCACGTCATCAACTTACTTCAGCTACTGGTCCTCCTGCCACAAGTTAAATTCTATCCTATTCTATCCTATCTCTTCGGTTCATCAAGCCACCGCATGTCCTCTCATCTACCATGCACATCCCACTGAACAGAAACGGTTTACTGAAACAGTTTACAGAAGCAATGAATCACGCACTTCCTTTGTCAGTTTCTAGAAGTCCACTGTCCACTCTAAATGAAGCAGCGGCAAGCATTTCATCCAATGCATGCATGCCATGGGCATACGAATACGAAGCATCAAGGTTTGGCGTCCTTTTGATTACCACAGCTATATATAGCACACAAAGCAGCCCAAGAAGGCGGTGAACAGAGCAGATGCATTCGTCTCCTCCTCCCTGTCCTGCTTTCCTTCCACCAATGCGCTGCCCCCTACAACTCCGGAACTCATCTATGCATCTCTAAACTGGGCTTCTTGGTATATGTTGCCTTCAAACCAGCATCACATCCACCTCGGAGCAACCAGTTGGAGCCTAGAGTATCCCGGTGAATCAGTGATCCATGTGGTGCATCCTGTGTCTAGGATGTTCAGCAAGGAACTTCTTAGAGTTGTTAGGATGGACTTTTTAATGATTGTCTTTTTTTATTCTTGAGGTCACTGAATTATCAGCAATCAGATCAAAATTCTTATCTCTCTCTCTCTCTCCCCATCCCTCTTCATACAATTTTTAGTTTGATTTCTCTCTTCCTCTTCACAATTGATGTGCTTGATACAACTGACATGCAACTATACTGAGCAACAGCCAATAGCAGAGCTAGCGAACAATTTCTCTCTTCCTCTTCACAATTATGCCTATTGTCTTTTTTTATTCTTGAGGTCACTGAATTATCAGCAATCAGATCAAAATTCTTATCTCTCTCTCTCTCTCTCCCCATCCCTCTTCATACAATTTTTAGTTTGATTTCTCTCTTCCTCTTCACAATTGATGTGCTTGATACAACTGACATGCAACTATACTGAGCAACAGCCAATAGCAGAGCTAGCGAACAATTTCTCTCTTCCTCTTCACAATTATGCCTATTGTCTTTTTTTATTCTTGAGGTCACTGAATTATCAGCAATCAGATCAAAATTCTTATCTCTCTCTCTCTCTCTCCCCATCCCTCTTCATACAATTTTTAGTTTGATTTCTCTCTTCCTCTTCACAATTGATGTGCTTGATACAACTGACATGCAACTATACTGAGCAACAGCCAATAGCAGAGCTAGCGAACAATTAGGGAGTTTAGGACACAACAGGAAATATAGAGGACACATCGCATCTTATCATGCGATTGTTTTTTTAGTTTTATCTTCCATTTTATGGGCGACCATAGGCATAATGTAATATCTATGTCATTCTTTAATGGAAACAGCAGCTATCATTTGCTTTTATTCTAAAATTTACCCGTTCCATACTCCATTTTCCTTAATAACCTGGAAAATCTGATAGCTTAGTCTATGTTTCATCCATCAAATACTCGCTTATGATTATTCTAAAATTTCTGATTCTAAAATTTCCGTAGCAACGCGCGGGGAATTCATCTAGTTGTGATAGTGCCTTACGCATAACTGCTTCGTTCCTGGTCCCGGTCCCGGTCCGGCATATTTATTTACTTGAGAAATAAGGTCGCAGTGCAGAGGATTTGGTAGCTGCAACTGGCTCTGCCTGGGTTTGGACCCAGGATTTGGACGCGGCGCGAGCGCACTGCCCATCGATTTGCCACGAGGAGATAGATAAAGGGCGACCCACCTGGCCACTTGTGATAGGCTCCTCCGCCACTTCATCGGATTTTCCTCAATCCAAAGAAAAGATGCCGTCCACCCATGGGTGCCCATGCATATGCCACCCACCTGTTCGAGAGATCACCTGACCCGATGGCTCCCGCGCTCACCTCCAACCCGCCCTCCTTCCGTCCCTTGTCTTCCCCACTCCGCCGTCGTGCCGCCACCGTCCTCTGCCGCGTCGGCAAGGACTCCTCCGCGGCGGCGGATGATGATGCCCCCAAGAAGTTGAAGTGGCCCAACTTGTTCGCCGACTTGGGGAATGCCAACTCACTCATACCGGCGTTCCCGTCGTCGTCCGCGCTGTTCGCGGGCGGTGGCAGGGGCAGGAAGGACCCGCAGACGGTGTTCGTCGCCGGCGCGACAGGGCAGGTCGGGGTCCGCATCGCGCAGACCCTGCTGCGGCAGGGGTTCGCCGTGCGCGCTGGCGTCCCGGACCTATCGGCAGCGCAGGAGCTAGCGCGGCTCGCGGCCGCATACCGGCTCATCTCCCCCGCGGAAGCGCGGCGGCTAAACGCGGTAGCGGCGGACTTTGATGACCCCGAGGCGATCGCCAAGTCCATCGGCCCCGCTGCCAAGGTGGTGGTCACCGTTGGCCCGGCCGAGAAGGGGCCAGAAGGCGGCGGCGGCGGCGGCGTCACCACCGACGACGCGCTTCGGGTGGTGCAGGCCGCAGACCTTGCCAGCGTGGCGCACGTGGTGGTCGTGTATGACGAGCTGGGGGCCAGCGGCCTCGGTGGCGGTGGCGGTGGCGGTGGGTCCACCTACAATGTGCTCGACGGCTTCACGTCCTTCTTCTCCAACCTCTTCTCGCGAGTGCAGACGCTGACGCTGAGCCAGTTCTTGGCCAAGGTGGTGGAGACCGATGTAAGGTATACACTACTCAAGGCTTCACTCACTGACGACTACACCCCTGAGAACTCCTACGCCCTGCTACTGGCCAAGGAGGGAGCTGGAGTATCGCCTAGCAGCACCGGCAAAGTACGTCGGTATATATATAGCTTACGTATATAGAATTATTGATGACTGCTTTCCCGGTGCTCACTTTTGTGTTTCGTTAGGTATCAAAGTCACAGATTGCAGCCCTTGTAGCTGATGTCTTCTCCAATGTGGCAGTCGCTGAGAACAAAGTAAGGAAACTATTATACCAATATGTCCCTAGCTAATTGTACGTAGTAATGTGGTAGTCCTGCAAATTGGTAGTAGCATCATGCTCGAAATTGCACATGAAAAATATTCATATTACAATTTGTATGTGTAGTAGGAATGCAATTTTTAATTTATTATCCATTAGCATACATCACCACAATCTGATGGGATCTGCTTTTGCTCTATTCTTGTATAATAGTGCTTTCAAAATTCCTAAATCTTTCTAGCTTCACGATGACAAATATGCTTCTCTTTTATCACAGAACTTATTTCTGTTTCTGCTTTATGATTTGTATACCCATTATATGCAGTTATAGAAATTGATTATGCCTATTAGGTTTTCTTTTTTATTTATATTATATCTTTGGTGCTTCTTACTCAATTTGCACTTAAATTGGTGATAATTTTCTTATTTTATAGGTCGTTGAAGTTTCAACTAGCTCGTCAGCAACAACGAAGCCCATAGCGGAGGCTTTCATGTCAGTAGCTGTCACCTTTCCCAATTCACTGATTTGTTACTTGACTTGATTCCTTCGTTATTGAGCCACTAGTCCAATGTTTTCAAATCGTCTAATCGACCCTTGTCACCATGGCACCAATAAAGTGGTTGGTTATGATTAGTCATCGATAAGCTCACTTCTTTGCTTGCTTTATCTTTGTCCTGGAACATGGCATTGATTCTAGTTCTTCAACAGCTTGTTCTTGGTCATCCTCTTTATCTGCATCTTCCTCACCTCCTTTATCAGATACTTGCACAATGCAAGAACTGTCCTTGAATTCTTCTTCGAGTCATGCATCTCTTTCCTAATTAACTCAAGTGTTTTTGGGCATTTCTCAGCATCCGCATAACCCCTAGCAAAGCACTGCTAAACCTCAACTCCTAAATGTACTATATTCTTACAGAATATGCATTGCACACACTCCTTTGCAGTATCTAGCCACCATCCATATTCCCACCTTGTATCTATCGGTTGAGACTTCCTCTTGGAATCTTGAGTTTGCTCTGCCACATCTAGCGGCAGTTCACCAATCACATTATCTAATTCAGTGCCGTCAACAAGATATGAAACAATACAATCATCAATTCAGTGCAAGGTCTAGGGAATTCCTTGCAAGTACCTCGGGCTCCCATAGTCAATCCAAAAGCTCCCCAAATCTGAATTCTATGTGATAAATTGAGAAGATTGTGGCCGACTCTGGCTGTGGCCACCTCGTTGGATGATGTCCCTAGAAACAACTATAATGTGACGATGGTTGTAACCCCGTTTGTGAAACCATCTTGTCCTCATCGTGTACACCAACAACTACAATGACCTCTAGATTGCCCTCCATAGCTGAACTAGAGAACATGCCTTGGGCATGAGGCACTAGAATGATGACTGATTCCACTAACACATCACCTTCCCAATGTACTTCGCTTCTAGGCATGCAGCCATTAAGAGGGATATCAAGATCTCCTATATGATCCTTGATATGAGGACCAGTTGGACAGATTGATTCTCGGTCCACGTCATGCGCTTGCTCGATAGCAACCATTGGTCCCTATCTGACAACCATCCCCTTCAACAATCAGATGTACTAGACTTCCCACTGCTTGAATCACTAATCTAATCACCCTTCAACATCTTCCCCTAGGGAACCTCAATGTCAATGGCAACTGAAGCCTCCATGGTTGCAATCATCCCCGTGTGACATGGCATTGCTCTCTCTATGTCACCAAAGAGTAGCATGTCTACACGCAACCTCAATAGCTTTAGATGTTATTATGACATTATCCCCTACCCCTAGGCAACCTCAATGTCAATGGCAACTGAAGCCTCCATGGTTCAATAATCCCCATGTGACATGACATTGCTCTCTGTGTGTCGCCAAGAGCAGCATGTCAACGCACTACCTCAATAGCTTTAGCTGTTACTATGACATTATCTGACTGTCCTCTTCATCCACAATTACTGACAATCACGAATCAAAAGCAATAGGTGTCATCCCCATTGGGGTCATCATAACCAACCTGATGACTTCAAGCACGATGGTCCAATCATTGGCATCGGTACATCAAAGGAGAGGATCTACAATGAGCATATTAAACTAGGAAAATTTTCTGAAATCAATCTGATCGTCCCCATTGGGCCATTATCCAAGTCTGTTGTCTACATTGCCCCGATCATAGCAAAGTCGACCTACGATCTAGGAGACCTCGAACCGTCTAAGCCACAACAACAAATAAAGCAACCACATCACACGACGCTGCATCGCCTACACACTACTCTAGACATCATCATCGACTTCCCCAACATTGACAAATCATTAGATCAACTAAATAAACATGTGTCATGAACAGTACCCACAGTACTATAACATTACCCACAGCTCTCTAGCCTAGATGCTGCCAGCAAGCCACCGGCAGCAGCCCTTCTGCCACCACCCCTTGTCTCGTCCTAGGTGCTGCCAGCCCCTTCTCCTCATCCCTTAAAGTGCCCCTTCTATTCTGCCCTTCATCCCCTTCAGGAAACTGACATGGATAGACTGCTTTTTGTGTCTTGGATTATATAAAGACATTACCATGCACTTTAATGATGAAAGACCTTGGTATGTGGTATTAAAAAACAGAACATCATAGCAGCTGTGATTGTTAACACAAAAAAATGAGCCCCATGCAAAGGAAGAACAACAACTTGATTTGATAGGAACTGGGATCATGGAAGGAGAATTAGTTTCTTGATTGAAATAATTCAAAATCTGAAAGGTGTGGAAAAGTGGATTGTTATATTGTAACAATCTGGCCTGTGGATTGTTATAATCTGATTGGAAGCTGGGGCTGTTAAATACCATGATTCATGGGGACATTCTGCTTAAGATATATAGAAAGTAACCTTCTCACGCTGGTTGAGAACCCCGAACCCCTATCCTGCTCATACAAGTACCGTTTCCCATATGAGAACCTGGGCTGGAAATGTCTAAAGTTAAGATACAATCTGTAGTCTTATAAAGAATTCAACCTTCACAGATGTTCTTTTGTATTTACTTGTTACCCTTGTTGTGGCACAAAATTTGAATTATACTCATTAAGTGTTTAATACTTGTTAGCTTGTCACTTTCATAATTGCACTATTGTATTCATGAATTGTCAATTTGATTGACCAGTTGGCAATTGTCTGTTCTTAGGTGTTTGAAATTCATGGTTACGTGAAACTTCGACATCATATCTTACGATTCCTTATTCATTTTTGTACAACACATGTACGTTCTCTCTCCAGAGCTATCCCTGAAGACAGTAGAAGAACAGAGTACCAAGAAGCTGCCGCGAAAGCACGAGCCCAAGAGGAAGCCTTGGCCTCAAAACGAGCTACCGAAGCTGAAGCGGCTGCCAGTAAATCTGAAGCCGACACGAAGAAGGCACCCTTAGAAGATGCAGCTGCTACTGCTAGCCCGGTGAACGAGTCCCAAGCCTCTCTAGAGAACCTATTGAATATACCCATTGGGGTGATCAGTACGGATTTCTTTTGGGAGAAGTTCAGCACACAGCTGGCCCAAGTGACGACTCCTCGAACCTCGCTAGAGAAGGAACCAAAGGCACAGATAGCCACTGTGCGTGGCCAGGAAAAAGCAAAGAAGCTGGCACCACAGATTGCCGTCGTGAAGCCAGCAGCACAGAAAGTGAAGCCACAATCGAAGCAGCCGGATCCCAAACCAGAAGTGAGGCCAGTGTTTGGTGGCCTCTTCAAGCAAGAAACAGTGTATGTGGATGATGACTGAAATATAAGGAGAGCGAATTTATCCTCTACGTGATTTTTTGTCTAATGCCTTGATGTACTATTGGAATAGGAACGCTTAAAACTGTACAAAAATTGGCTATAAGAACCAATTTATATGTGGATGAAGAGTGATAACTGATAACCGTACGTGGCACCTTGAATTGGAGGTGGAGACGAGTCAGGGAGGTTCAGATTGCTGCTACCGCCCGTTGAGTTCCTTTGACAACCCTGCCTGCCCTGCCTCTTGTGGATTAGTCCAATAACCAAAAAAGGTTGTGGTCTTAATAATAGGTATATAGATATATATAATATTACTCTGGCCTACTTTTGGATTGATGATTGCATGCTTTCAAACTGAAAGAAGGGCTCGAGACATAGCCGTTTTGCATCTTGCATCAATCCACACTTCTCACCAACTATAAGTGTATTGGATGATTCTTTTGTTGTTTATATTAATATATAGGATCATTGAATTAAGGGATGCTAGAGCTGTAGACTGTACCTTTCTCTCTCTTGTTTTTTTTTTTTTTGAAATAATATAATAGACAAGTAGTCATATACGTGAACTGCTAGGTTTCTGTTTTCTTCAGAGCTTTCTATTTTTTTTCTAATACCATGGACCGCAAGCTATAAGCTAGTTTATTCATTGACACTTTTTGGCTGGACCAACTCCTAAATTTGGTGTAAATTATTAGTGCATGATAGTAGGTTAATAGCTAGGATTTGCTTCTGTTTTCTTCAAAGAGGTAAGGTCGACCAATGTTTTGTTCTTATTATTTTGATAATCCCATAACCAGTTCTATAAGCTAGTACTAGTAAGTTTGTTGTTTATTTTGAAAAAAAAAACTAGCAATTTTGTTGAACCATTTTCATACTCTTATTCTCATTCTCTTTCCATATGCAAGTAAAGTAAAGGTCAGAGCGGACATTTCACATCGGAATTAGTGACTAGAGACTTAGGTGTCGATGTGCAAGAGAATAATGCGTTTGGAACGGTCAATAAATGATGCAGTGCGCGCGCTTGTTCATTCTCAATGTATGTATTGGGATTGTGTATACTTTTGCCCAAGAAGGGAATATTAAAAGCCCACTCTTTATAGAGTTTCAAACCCTTTTCATTCCGTTATTGACACGAGACACACATGCATGGGTCAAAATGACATTCCCCTATCTTAATGCTGCAGAGATAACTACAGATTATGCTTCGTCTTCTGTTGCTTAGCACACACCGTACCTCTCTCTGTCTTCTTAAGAATAAATAAATCCAATGGCGTGCACCAAGCAAATGCATGCATATTTGAGTTGCTTGTTCGCTTGGTTCTGGACAGGACAATACCCTCTATCTAATCCGTAACAAACGAGTGAACCACCATCACATGCCACTCTAACTAACACGTACACGTACACGCCTACACCTAGCTACTAACCTACGACGACGAGCCACTCTTTTGGTCCGTCATTCAGTTGCAGTATTGCACGTCCACACAGCAAGCTAACGCTAACGACGTAGCTGAACAACCCGTCATGGCAACAAAGCAGAATTATTATTCAGAATATTCAGAATGGACAAGCACTTGAACATCACAGCGATCACAGGTGTAGGTATTCCTCCTAGCTACACTACACAAGCCTACTTCCCTCTCTCTTTATTGCTTGCCATGGCCGCTACTCTTCCTTGATATATATTGTTTTTTTTTTAAAAAAAATAGCTGCCTGATTAGCATAGCAACAAAATGGACATATCGTTGGCAAGGTAATCTAGATAGAAGATCAGTGAAGATTATTCCCTGCAACTGCGTGTACATTATATTTTGCTTGTCCGGCCTGGATCGATGTTGATTGGATCTTTGCTGCCACTATCAGATAATAGTCCAGCATGTGTGCTAGTATAGCTGTACTGACCTCCCTTGCTGAGATTGACACCTGATGCCGTTCATGCAGGGTCCCAGTTAGTTAGGTGCGAGGTCATGTCTGCTATATACCACTGCTATGGCGATCGATCCATCGATCTCGAGCTCCAACCAATTACCAAACTATCTCGCTGCTCGCTCTGTTAATTATGACCAGACCAGCAGCTGGCCTCAGCCTCACTGATCTATATTCTGATCTCGCCCACAACCACAAGCAAAGCAAAAAAGGCAGACCATGACAAAGTCAGAAAAGGCACATATTTGCAAATTGCAATCTGCATGCAAAACGGATCGCAATACGAAAGGTTCTGATCTGACCTCCGCTGCAAAGTAGCAGATGTCATGTCCTTTCGCCTGTGAAGTGAAGATCTGGGGGGAAAAAAAAAAGATATGATGCATCCAATGGATGGCAGCAGTCCATCGGCACCATAACGTTTGTTTCTTGTCCCTGGAACGCTAGAATTAATCTTCAATTGCCAATTGCGCCGCATGATTAATGCAACGCGCATAGCTGTGATACTGAGTTTTAGGAGCAGAGTGAGCAGTTCTGCATTATGTGCATTGGTTGACTCTTCTTAGCTGCTCGAGTAGCCAAAAAAGAAAATAAAAAAACGAAGGAAAAAAAAAGGCTAACTGCTCGAGCTAGCTAGTACAATGGGTAGGCAGTCCAATAATTTTAGGCAACGTAACATGCGTCAACGTGAGCTGATGGGCGATATGTGCAGGTGCAGTGCCTGCATGTGCCATGTATTATTGGTGGAATGCTCGTCTGGTCCATCATCATTCGTTCTAAAAAGGACTTGAGAGACTGACGATGGAGATCATCAGAGTCGTCTGACTGTGCTAAGGTAGCTGCAGCCTTGGATGGTGGATGACGTGTTCCTTCTTGAGCTGAACTCAACGTGGTCAAAGGTTTATTAGTCCTCTGACGCCGGCCATATCACGGGACTATTGGACTCACATATAATGATAACAGGATATTAGAATCACATGGGAATGATACTAACGCACTGGATGACTGAGGACAAATACACTCCACAAACACGGCGGCTCATCATCGTCTAATAAAATTAGCAGCAAAACTTTTGCCGTCTTTTTGGGGAAAAAAAAAACACGGTGGCGGACCGGCTGTTTTGTCAGGCCCGGTGTATAAGAGAGTGGCTACGAACTAGATATATGCATCATCTATCTGTCATGGTGTGTCCCTTTTGTGCATGTAAAAAGTACTGAATGCAGCTATGCTATTTGTATTTTGTCATGAACTCTCACGAGGAGTTCGTTCACTGCCTGCCTGCCGGCTGCATGCCGGCTCGATTGTACTACACTATCTACTATCT
>DXKC01018380.1:0-17697 GCA_031170775.1 Cymbopogon citratus
TCTGAGTCTTAGAGTTTTGGGCTAGAGTCTTAAGAGTTATCGTCAAGAGTTAGTAGATGAGTTTGTTAGCATCAGGGATTAAGGAAAGAGTCCGATCTCTAAGGACTATAAGAGTCCAACTTGTTAATGAATACAATCAGCCTGGGATTGTGTCATATTTGACACCCTTGGGCGCCCGGCGCCTCTGCTCTCATCTTCCTCGTTTTCCTGTGCCCTAGCGCCGCCACGGCGCCAAGCCGCCGCCCTCGACAACGCACGCTCCCATTGCACTCGCCTCCCTACAACCTTCGCAGCAAGGCTAGGCGCCATACCAGAGGCATTTGGAGGAACAACACAAGCAGGGCTTCAAGTTGCTTCAAATAATCTAGACTGGGGAACAATCTTGGTTTATGTGCCTGCAGCAGATCAGATCTGGATAAAGGATGCTAGTAGTACCTGGGTGTCAACTGTCAAACACATCAAGTGTAGGTGTCCTGCTGGACTAGGACTCAAGGATGCCTTTGCATTCCTCATTCTCCTGAAAAGCTCAACGGGTTCACTGTGTCACAGTGTCGAATCCTGGATGCAGCTAAGATAGCAGGCGTTGTGTAGATGGGAAACCAGGAGTGCGGCAGTGGCCTTGGGACTTTATATGAGGCTCAGGGCGCCAAGATCTAGAACAATATAAACACATCAGAATAATGTGTGGTAGTTATTCTTTTTTTCTACGAAAATGTAAATTTTGAAGTATGACAACTTGAACCGAAAATTTGGCTGGTTAACGTCCTGAAAGAAATTTATTGGCAACTACAAAATTACAGATCACATATATTTCTATATTTAGTATTTAGATAAAGTTACAATTTTTGCAAGGACAATATTGTAAATTAAAGTCAGTACGGTCCCGTCCAAAGATTAATTTCCAAAGGTAGCTTGTTAGGACACTCATAATATTGATTCCTATTTGTTACCTTGAAGATATTGTAAACTTGAAGTCTAAATAAGATTTGTAGTTTTGGTTTTTCTTTCTCTTTAATAAATAAATATAATGCCCTGTTATGAAAAGATTATAACTAAAAGTGAACTAATGGACTTAGACTCTACGGTAGAGTCGTGTTTGTGATTGTCCTTAGGAGGGCCACTCTTGATAATCATTTCCAAATACTGGTCACGGTCATTAAGCCCCTTGATTACTTACAGATATGGTACACCTTTTTAACCATCTCTAAATATATAATGTGGTGGATATATATCATTACGACGTATGCTACCACCAGCGAATTCCTACACCCAAGCATCAATTTCATATTTAATTCTGCAGCACATGTAATAGCCTTAGTAATACAACTACTGGTGAACGTAGAGTAAATATAAGTGCAGAAGTTGCACCCAGCCTTATAGGACCAAACATCCAAACAGGATTTGAAAATGAGACTCGTGTCTTTGGCAGTCTTCTTTCCGCATCATCTTCTTGCTATCTAATTCTACAAGAAAGTCTCTACTTTTACCTTTGAACAGCTAGCTGTTAGCATCTAGAATACATTGAAAAAATAGGAACTCGTTGGTGGAGAGACAGACAGTAATGGTTGCGAAACTTGGGGAGATGGTGATTAATGGACAATAAGAGAGAACATTCTTCTGGGATTTGGAGACATCTGGAGAACTACTGTGTCAAGTTTATGTAAGAAAATCATTTAGAATGCACAATTGGGCATATGTGGCTAGTGCATATAGTAAAAAGGATCGTGTAGCACACGGGCATTGCAACCACAAAGTTATTGCCATGAGACGCGACACGACCCATGGATACACCTTTACATTTCCTCACTCTTGCTCAGAAGCTTGTGTTACTTGCATCAACATTGCCTCGTGTTTGCAGTGTGTGCAAGCTTGGAAACATTATCTCTCCAGGGGCATTGAGAGGCATTAGAGACTGAAGGATTATGGATTTTTTAGGATCTACGGGCAAGCGTAGCCCCTACTGTTTAAACATATATTAATTAGGGAACATATCCTGTGCGAACTAACTTTCCGTGAAAACCAGTGCAAACCACGGCAAAAAAGTGTGCTAAATTCACCAAAAAATCACACATGGATATGATGTGATGATACACAACATTGCAAAATATCTTGTCTAAATTAGACTTCGTTTGTGAGATATAAAAATAACAAATTTCTAATAAATGATTTGGACAGCTTTCTGGCTTGAAATTTGTTATTTTTATATCTCACAAATGAAGTTGAGTTTGGATAAGATATTTTGCAAGGTTGTGTATCATCATATCATCTATGTGTGTGATTTTTTTGTTGAATTTATATGACTATTTTGTCTGGTTTGCACAGATTTTCACGGAGAGCTTGGTTTGCATTTGATACGTTGCCTATTAATTATGACCTCTATTATATCTGTTGGCAAAATAGCACTGGTACTTCTAGGTACGCTCGGTCACCCTCTTCGTTGACCTCGGGTGATGTGGGGAAAAGGCATTGGATAACCTAAACTTTCCTTGCCACCCAACCATGGGGAGACCATTACTCCCTACTGCTATGTTCTGCTGTAAATGATGAGTCTGGTCCCTGTGGCAAGAAAGCGAAGTGGCATTACTGGTGGAAGAAAAATGACAACCTCCCATGGGATGATTTGGGTGCTTGTGGCTAGAGCTTGCGGGAAAGGCTAGAGCTTCCCGTGAAGCCTTTAAAAGGCGCTTCGCTGGACATTGCTTTTTGACCACCCTGTTCTGAAGTGCCATGACCCAGTACGTGAATTGTCTCAAACATCCAGTGATGAAATGGTATCCTGCAGTGCACAATAATAAAAGACTTACCAAGTTGTTAAAAATATATATATTAACATCCGCATGCATGCTTGGAAAATGACTATCCAGGTAATTTTATGAAAAAAATTGGGAACCCGTAAGTAATATTACAGACTTTCATGCATTTTTATACTGAACTGTTAAAACTCAGGGGTGTTCTGCTATGGTAATCTCAATTAACACCTAGGAAGTAAGACCCCAAACAAATGATAGCCCTTTATTTTCAGATCAAGTACAATCAAATATTGAAAAGTAATCCCAGTGTCCCCAGATAACTTAATATTCTAGGCTGGGGCACGAAAACCAAGGTAAGCATAAAAGGACAATAATGTCCCTCAAAAATCTGGCACAATCCTAAAATGCCACCTGCCGTGCCAATGCTCCAGCCAGGCATGCGAAGGGGAGGAATATTGTCAAACTTTGGTATGGACTCATAAGTGTGTAGTGGACGTAATTTTTGCTGTGCTGTGTGCAAAAGAGGGATGGAGTGGACCGGATGCCTGGATAGGGAGCCTCTAGAGGCTCCATTGGCTTTTCCTTTCCTTCAAAACTTGTGTTATTCTTCTTTTTTCATGCCACAACACTACTATATGTAGTGACTAGTAGTAACACTTCTTCTCATTCAAACCCTTTATTTTTGAGACTTTTTTTGAACTACAAAGGTGTAGTTAAAATAGAAAAAAGGGAGTAATCAGATAAAGAAAATGCAGTACTCAGTTTTAAGAACAAAAGGTACAGACCATATGTTTACCGAAGAATTTGATTCATAAATATAGCTACAAATAAAGGGGTAATACCAAGGACAATGCCATTGTTACATAGAGTATAATTAATCATTACAAAAGAAATTGTCTTACTTCGCGCATTTTACTATAGTTCTATTCTTCTGGCTAAGTGTCGAACACCATATCTGAGGCCTCGTGTAGACACGTGATTCACCCTTGCACACAATGAAACCACCTATTGTCCTTCAGAAGGTATTGGAAACTCTATTATTTATTAGGGACAATGCTCAATTTTCCCTATTATTTATTAGGGACATACGCTACCACCTATTGTTGTTGAGGATGGTTGAGATGTCCCTAACAAGATAGTTCCTAGTTACATTGCTAGAATTTTTGTGGGGGAATATAGTAAACGCGAGCATTCCTTCCAGTGGATTGGTGTTGCATTCTCCTTTTCTTCTCTCCCATCTCCCGACGCTTGTTCTCAATCACAATTGCCCTATCCAACATTGTTTGGAAGTCGGCATACACCACGGTCATTAGCTGCAGTTGAAGTCCATCATTTAGTCCTTCCAGAAAGCGTTCTTGTTTCTTAGCATCATTATCCACCTCTCCTGGAGCATATCGTGATAGCTGAGTGAACTTATCACGATACTCACAGACTGACATGGAGCCTTGCTTCAAATTGTGGAACTCTTTTTTCTTGATCGTCACCACTCCAGCAGGAATATGGTAAGATCTAAAGGCAGTCTTGAATTCATCTCAACTAATCTGATTTGCATCTTGTTGCCCAATTTGGAACGATTCCCACTAGCCCAAAGCTGCTCCTTGAAGTTGGTTGGAAGCATAAAGCACCTTCTCCTGGTCATTGCATTGGGCTATGTTAAGTTGTATCTCCACATTCCTAAGCCAGTCATCAGCTTCCAGTGGATCACTTGCATGAGAGAATGTTGGTGGGTGTCCCATCATAAATTCACCATACTTGTCCAGGGGTGGAACTGGTGGTGCTGCTCCTGCAGGCTGATTCTGCATGTGCTGCACCATAGTCTGCATCAGCTGCACCATGGTCTGCATCAGCTGAGTCTGTGTCATCAAATGTTGCTCTATAGTTGGAGGATTTGGTGCCGGTGGATTAGCATTGGGTGCATTCCTTGCGCCACATGAAGCTTTTCTCCTGTTAGCATCCATCTGTTTGCAACATGTAGCACAAGTATTGGTTGAAATTCCTAACCCCAAAGTCACTTCATCATGACAAACAAAATAAATTTTTGTGGACGAGAACTATCAACAGTTCAGAAAAAAAGTCAGATTATATGTCTGGAAATCTTAGGATACAACTCAGCAAAACTGTTCAGGGTCCCAAACAGTGTAGAAACTTCAACATCTAAATGCCATAATCCCGAAAACATAATAGATACGAAGGTGATTCCAGTGCATATGAAAGATACAGAAGTCTAGTTTTATTTTTACCAATAAAACCCCCATAAACTTTGGACTTTCAGATTTTGGGATGTAACATAGAGAACACAGACTGCTATGCTCAGGTAAACAGAAGGCAAGATAAAATTATAATGACAATTGCTATACCACCTCGTACAAGGAAGTGCAGTACTGTACAATATGAAGCTTTCGCAAGCCATTCTAATAAGGAGGAACACTTTTCCTAGTCATTTTAATCAGAAGGAACCGCTAAGGTTTGAATCGATGGCCCGTCATGGAGCCCATCCTCCAAAGTGCCAAATGTGCTTGCAGTATTATACACACAATTGCAGGATAAGACCCATAACCACGACAAAACTCCCCCTCCTGCACTTTTCAGTAAGTTGCTACGAACTAGAAAAAGGGCAAGATAGTAGACTAAAACCAGAGCAATGTAATCCTCACTGTTATACTACATAAGTCCTAGGTTGCCGTTTAAAGAGAGTTACTAGAGCACCAAAAGAACCTCTCAATGCTTTTGCCCCCTTGGTACTGTGTTGCACGCTAAAAAAACATATTTTAATACCAAGCTGCATATATATATCTTTAATTAGTTTCATGACTCAAATATCATAACGCATCCGCACAATCATGCACAAAGCAAACAAGTAGCACGAAATTAGAACAGTGCACCAAGCTTATTAAAGAGTAGGAAAAAGGTGTTAAATTTTTTCTACACGCTGTTATGAACAAATAGGCGCGAAAATTGCCGAAAAAAGAACAAACAGGCATGAAAAACATATTAATTGGAGCTAAAACAATGAAGTATGAGCTAAATGGTCTGGTGGGGTTTTGCAAATTTCTGAAACTGAATCTTTGAATTAATTTTTTTTTTTTTGCGACAATAGGGGATTTCATTTACTGAGTAACATCGGGATTACAATCAGAGGTTAGGAGCGTAGACACACATGCCGGTATTTGATGCCACCGTCCGACTTGTGTCTCGCTCGTAACTTGTTTTGCTAGACTATGAGCAACCCTAAAACAATATAAAATCTGATTTTTTTTTCCACGGTGCAGGACGGTGTGTTCTAGATATTAGAAACTGTTGGATTAAGAAATTAAAGGTGAGCTGGCAGTGGCTGACGTGGTTATTAGCGATTTAGCGGGTGACGTGGCCACTGGAGTGCGTGCACCGGCGGTGAACCAGGGCTGTGCACCATGACCAAACTCTGCGGTAGATCGGTTAAAGAGGAAAGGGCTATGTTCTAAACTCTTAATCTGGTAATGGACGGCTGCAGAGAGGGCTTGGGCGAGGTTTTGGCCGGCCGGAACTGGGACAGGCACAGCCAGGCTCCACTGCCGCCAGTGAAGCTCCTCGCCGGAAAACGTGGGGAGGGCGTACGGGCGTCGTCTTGCTCCGAGAAGGGCTCAAGAGGATATCACGGGGCAACGGAGAACTCACCAGGGCAAAGGAGAACGATCTGCTGCAGGCTGCAGCGCGGGCTCCGGCTTGAACTCGGCGGGATCCGTCGTGTGCGGCAGCGGCGCAGCGGCGCGGCGGCTAGGGCTCGCAGGCAGGCGGCTTGTAGATGCGAAATTAAAGGAGGCGTGGAAGTGGCCTCGGCTTCTTATAGCAGCGGTTGAGATCTCCTACGGGAGAATCCCGCAGAAATCGTGATCGATCAGGATAAAGAGAGGAGGCCGAGGCTGGCTTGGAAAAATATTGGGTACGGACCATCCACACCGTGCGCCGTACGGACGTCCACTCAGGTTACGATACGTGGACAAGTCGCGTTTTTTGAGTCCGCCTCCGTGCGCTGGCTAGCGAGCCGTGAATTTGCATCCCAACTCCCTGATTCGCTAAGTTGCTTCGGCTCACAAGTCATTTTGTCAGCCGCCGTCTCTCTTCTCCCTGGCGGCCGCGGCCTCTCCAGCTACAACTGCGCCGTCCTCCGACCTGCTGATGCTGGTTCGTCCTCACTTCTCACCCAATTCGACTTGCTGCATGGGAGCTCAGCGCAGCAGCCAGCACGGGGCTTCTGCCGGCCGGAGGCTCGGCTGCGGTATTCCCGAGCGGCGTCGGCGGCGGTTACAGTCGATTCGCGGCAACGACGCATCCCCTCGCGGCGGCGGCGGCAGCCAGCGGCAACTGACCCACGCGAGCTCGTCGGCAATGCGGTGGTGTGACGGGGACAGCTAATCCACGCAATTGCAGCTTCGTTAGTGGTCTGCATCTTATTCAGGCTTTGTACAGTAGGAGGTAGCACATATGTAATATACAGAGATGAACTTATTAAGGCTTTGTATAGAGGAATTATATTCGCTCCGGCTGCTTTGGCATCACCGTCCGGATCAGCACCACTGAAGGCAGGGTTAACCTCCATGGCGCTTGATGGTCTGCGTGGTTGCCGTGTAACGGCAACGGCGGCGAAGAAAACAGATGGCGGCGCCTTTTCCGTCTACGAAGCCGACGCGGGGACGTGGCTATTTTCCTGTACGAGCCGGGACCTGTGAAAGGCAAATTCGCGGCTTGCAAGCCAGCGCACGGAGGCTTGTCCACGCGTCGTGACATGAGTGGACGTCCGTACCGCGCCCGGTGTGGACGGTCCCTACCCAATTTTTTTCCGGTTTTCAAGGCTAGAAAAGAGACGGAGAGGTTTTTCCTATTTCTTTTCCCGTTTCAAAGCTTTGTTTTTTTTAAATGTTTTTATTTAAAATCTGCCATTTGGATTTGGAAAATGCCACTCACTATAAAATCGATGCACCAGCATGTATACATCTAATCTTATATTTTATTGTTCCTATAAGTTTTAGAGTGCACAAATCAAGTGCAAATTTTAGTGTGTCAATATAATGTGGCGTAACATCACTAGCCGAGCTTCCTTGTCTAGTCCGATCCATGCCATGCATATGAATTCTTGTGTATGGAGGAGCTTGGATCAGACATCAGTGTGCTATGTACAGCACAGTAGCACACGTCCACCACACTTAAAAACTACAGAAGGTTCATGTGGTTGGCTTTTGTTTATCAGCTGGTGCTGTACTCTGAAAGTGCGACGCATACTCCTATGTGTAATTCTAGGCAAATTTTCGGCAAGAATTGGCAGCAATAGATTCGTGGACCACTTCCACACCAACAGTTAGTAAAGCTTTGTTCCTAAAAATCCAATATGTGGCTGTAACCACTGATTCATCTTCATCCATGATTTTTCTTGATCGTGTGTATTGTTGGGATCGGCCTCTGCCCGCATCCGTGTGCAAAATGTCAGTAACACATAAGTGCTGACTATATAGCTTTAGCCTTAGCCAGGTGCCATTACAGCCAGGCCAGTGATAGCAGCAACCAGGGTCTGCCAGGAATGGCTTGCACACAATTACCATTATGTACCCGGACTCACTAATATAATCCAGAATAAGAGAAAATCTATGCATACTATTCCTCTGTCACATATCAATCCCCTCATGGACATTCAAACGCGTCACTGAAGATCTCAGTTTTTTGTACGTATAATGTAGTTCGTCATGCTCATGCAAGACCACATATTTGATCACCAGTCGTCGACACCGGCCGAGCTGTTCGCGACCATCTGGGAGGAGGCGGATGTATGGGTGTCCGCAGGTTTCCGGAGCCTGGCATTGCTCACGGACGCTGTTGCCTGACCACAGCACGGCCAACAACATTGCACATTTAGTTTGTTTTCTTAGTACAACCATTCCGCCCCACCACTAGTTAGTTATCTGTGTTAGTGTTTACTCTAAGGATATGCACAGCTACTCGTCGTGCACATCCGCAGAGCGTGTAAAATACCTCCTCTTCCACTTAATAAAGCACATGCTATAGCACGCTTCTGAAAAAAACCTAGTTACCAAACTATAAAATGTAGCGCTAAACTCTAGCTAGACCCTCCTGACAACCAGATTGCGCCAGTAAACATACACTAGCTTATTACAATATTTATTCCGTCTTATAACTATACTTATAATGCTTCAACGTAATTTTTTAGACAGAATGATGTAATTTAGGAATAACACAAATAACCAAATTTTTCAAACAAAACTACAAATTTTTTTCTATGCATCCAGACATCATAGAAATATATAACAAATTGTTAACCAAATTATTCACAAATTTCAGCAAAAATATAAATCTTCACAAATCGTAGACCAGAGGGGGCCGTGCCCGTCATGCATCCAGTGCCTGCCCTGCGGGCAAGGACATCCGTGTGACTGTCCCAGGTACAAGGCTATATACACAATAACTGCATGTTAAATAGCAATGCCATGTTTTTTCTTTTGTTAATTGAAACATAATAGATTTTTAATTACGAAATGAAATAGCAATTAAGCACGAATTGATATTTCTCCCATTATTATTGTTCAATGTATATGTGCCATGTTATTTGAATATTCCGTGCAAATTTTTCAACAAATAAACAACAATTCTTCGTTCTTACCGGTATCTCCATGCTTTGTTTTCCCCATATTATTGGATATCTTTCTAACAGTAGCCTAGACAGAGAAGGCTAATCAAATCTTGAAAGAAAAGAAAAACTACCAGTTTGGGTATTTGGCAACGCAAGGAACTTTATAACCTGTAAAACAGAAAAGAAAAACTACCAATTTGGGTATTCTGATGATGTGGTCAGTAGCAGAAGGGGTCGATCAGCCTCCATGGTGCATAACTTTATATATGGTGAACATCACTTTTGTTACGTGGTTAACAGGGACCTTGAAGGCTACCTTTAAAACTCTGTCTTGCCTATCTCTGTTTAATGCATTTTATATTGGTGGTTTATTTCCATTATCCAAAGGAAAAGACTACGCCTTTATGATTTGGATTCAGGAGCATCCGTATGCTATCATGTGCTTGCCCTTAATTATGAACCCTCAAGCAAGCAGCAATAAAAGGATATCATCTATATGATCTTGCACACGCTATATCTATTATTCAAATTAATGTCAAGGTACATGAATATACATGTGAGCTCCCTTTTCATGTCACACCAAGCAGCACAGCTAAATACTAGTGCATTCAAAATTGGAAGTCGTTTTGGCTTTTTCAGATTCATAACATTTACTGTATATCTAGATATAGTGTATAACTAGGTGCATAGCAAAAGCTATGTATGTAGAAAAGCCAGAATGACTTACAAATTGGAATGGAGGGAGTACATCTCACGCGCGTATTAGTCAGTAGAACCGCCCAGCAGAAAGGAGGTGGAGCATGACAAACTTGTTGGGAATAGGAGGCATCTGGGAAGGACAAAACTACCCGATCGAATTTGGGGGCATCAAGTCAATCTATAATGCATTTGTCTACACGGATAAATGACGCCTATGTCTCAAAGAAGATGGAAGCAGCTCACCAAATTAAGTAAATGGACATCAACACCCCTAGATTATGATCCTGGGTCACATGTTTGAGCAAGAGATTAGAATACATTGCTTTAGAAATTTCAAGTAGAGGTTAGCAGTTGTATCGTCTGCTTTAGTGTCCTAGTCGTTGTTTCGAGACTCTGGCTTTCTCCTTTTCATTGAACTTGTTGTAATAATTTGCTGTGTACACCGATGGGTGTAGAGGCCGGATTTGTTTATCCATTATCTAAAAAAAATGCCAACATATTTGTCTTTGCAGCAATGAAAAATGATCGAACAGTGCACCCAAAACAATATTAAAAATGCAGATGACTTCAATCTACATTTTTCTTGTCCCATTATACCATCCTGTGCGATAAATTGGAAGCCTTCCCATACACGTGGCATCCTCCAGTGAAAACTATACTTTTTGTAGATGAAGAGTGATGAGAGGTTGGGAACATGTTGTGGCCGCATTGAGAATTGGAAATATGTGCAAGTTCATGGAACATACGACTAAAATACTATATGCAATAACCGTCAAAACAATTCGAAACCGTCAGCGAATTTCAAGTTTCCACTAGTAAGCTGTTGTGCAACAACTGTACAATTTAATGTTCAAAATCAATAGCGGTAATGATGTCATTTGAGCATCTAACCCCAAATTGACCCACGCATAAGTCAGTAAAAAATAGGGACAGGAATTACAATGAAACTATCAAGAAAGTAGTAGATTGCTGGAGTCAATCAA
The DNA here is from genome assembly GCA_031170775.1 of Cymbopogon citratus. Taxonomy (NCBI): domain Eukaryota; kingdom Viridiplantae; phylum Streptophyta; class Magnoliopsida; order Poales; family Poaceae; genus Cymbopogon; species Cymbopogon citratus. Next base: position 11,049 of record DXKC01018380.1, read on the forward strand.
AGACAGCCATAATTGTTAGTTAGTGGTGTAGGAAGTATCAAGAATCTCCATAAAAATTCGTCTTACAGAAATTGCTTATCGAGTAATCCTTATTTAATACACATGTGAACTCGTCCCCTGAACCATCAAGCTTCATATGAGCTCGTTTTCCACCAATGCACCACATCCTGCGGCGAGGCCAGAGTTTGGAATCATCACGCTGGCACTGGGTAAAAAATGGCTCCCAATTGGATGTAAACACAGGAAGGAGATATGTCAAATGAATGGGCGAGGTCATGTATGTTCTGACCAGCAAGTTAGGCATGAAAGATCACTGTTTGAAATCTGTTAACAATAATTCGGGTTAAAGTGAAGATACTAGTGCTCGGCAAGTGGAAAGCCATGCTAAGATAACCATATTAATTACTACTACAATATGAAACCTCACCATCTAGATATACCATACCGGTCATGAAAATTTGTATGGTGCTGGTTAGCATATGATTTTTTTTTTTGAATTAACTGAAGGGGCCCTGCAGGAGATTTTATTTAGGGTAAACCGAAAATAAACAAGAGTATCACAACAAAAAGAGGAGAGGAGGGAGAGCAGTGGTCAGGATATGAAATTTCTTTTGGCAAAAATATTTTCACAATTTTTTTATCTCTACGTATTAATTGTGTCAATACAGGATCCGTTGCGTCCAAACACTATCCTTCTTCTGCCACAAACTAAAGAAAGGGTGTGAACCCCGCTGCTAAGTCTCACGGGTGCTTTCAATGTTGTATCTTCGACATTATGTCACATACATACCTGTCGTCTGTACTTCGCTTGTTCTTGGTCTACAGCCTCATTTAATATATTTGTACTCCCTCAATCGTAGCTATATTGATATATTATTAGCCATATAAATGACCCAAACCGGTGGACTGCCGTAATGCCGGTCAGCCAGCTTCCTGCAGGTCGCAAGAGTGTTGCTTGGTTTGTACACCAATAGCTAACCCACTGTCGTTTTAGGGGTGCCTTGTGTTGTGTGTTCACCACTTCGTTAGGGGCATATCCCTACCTAACGGGGGCTCGGCGTGTAATCAAACTCATCTTCTTCTTAGTGAAAAACGTGCTAAGCACGCTCTCAAAAAAAATGCAACACACACGGTGGAGCTGGAGCACGTACAGTGCATGGTGATTTAGGAATATGAGGTATCTGGAAAACCATCTCCTGGATTATGTATGCGCGAATCACGATAAACCAATTCCTGTGGGCAGCAGCTAGCCGGAAACTTCCAGGTTGGGCGATCACGTCAAATGTCGAGTCATAGATATAGGATTATTTTGGGTTAAAAATATAGTGTAATTTATTCACATAAAGTATTATACATTATATTATATTGCACTGTAGGAACAAATGTATAACACTGTTCAAAACAGGAGTTGTTACGGTTCTAGTAGGAACAATTGGTGTAACAAGTGTTAACTAATTGTAACTGAGGGAAATTCATCATCCTGTGGCGTCCATTCATAGAGTTAATTAGTGATGAGGGTGTTGCCTCCATTAATTGAAGTCTCTATATCAGTGAAAATCAGTAATGTCATCATCATTTTGTATGGCAAACAATTGCAGCTGCGAGTGGATTCGGCATCACCAATGGACCGGCATCCCTTGAAATGCCACCATTGTCGAAGGCTATCGATCGTATCGGCCAAAAATCATGACATGTATAAGTAATTTTACATCCTTTAAGTTTAACTGAGGGAAATTCATCATCAGTACTTTTTTTGTTCGGGCACACCAAGTTCCTGTAATTAAATCAATTCTTCCTATTTTATAGCCATTAGATCAATCGTAATGTTTGGCTCTTATATTTTTCAAGCATTGTAAAATTACTTAATATACATTGGGCAATCTATCCTACAATACAATTGATACATCATTAATTTTGGTCATTTCACCATTCATAGTCATTTAAAAATTAAAAAAAATGGACCTCAGAATGTGAAAACTTCAAACCAAATTTCTGGGCACTAAATGATTTCAAAAGAAATTATAGATCTCCATGTGTACTAACAATTTGGTGTTCATCATTTCTCCATCTAATGCTAATTGAAAAAAAAAGTGAAATTTTGGATATGGAGGCAGCGATGGGCACTGCCGGATATGAGGAGAATGGAGAGGCACCACTGCCAGACAGGGCTGGGTGCTCCGTGCAACAGACTCGGGAGGAGTAGCAGGCTCAGATTTGACAAGCAGAGCTCGATAGTCATGTGCATGATAGGATGGGCATGGAGAGGGTTAATTGACCCGCAAAGTCTATGCAGTGACCCGTCACGCTCTGTGTTTATCACGCGACTCGATCGAGGATGAGCTGGCCCAGTAGCTCCTCTGCCTACCCGTCGTAGCCTACTCCATATTCTACACTTCACGCAGCTGCTCCTTCCTTTCGTTCCGACGGAGAGCCCACAGATTGCATGAGCAGCCGCCAACACCCGACCGCCGCTGAGGAGTTGCTCCACCACTTGCCCGCCGCGACCGGCTGGCAGGCTACCAACGACTGCGCCCCCACCTGAGCGTGATTCAGCCCCGGCCTTGATGGGCGAACCCGCAAAGCGCGTGTGGTGCCGCCTCCGCACGCCCAACGCATTGTCGGAGCTGCTTCGACACATGCCTGCAGCAGTCGGCTGGCACGCTCGCCCACGGATGCGCCCCCACACGAGTGGTGTTCAGCCCTAGCCGTGGTGGCCATGCCATCGCCGCGCAAGCTCCGTCTAGCGACCATGGCGCCTCAACAAATGGATCCTCCCTTTGGACGGATTCATGGTGGGTGTGCACGGTGCCGATGCCGACGATTTGACGCCGAGCAGGTCGCTGGGCAGCAGCATGCTATCGATGAAGTAGACTGCAAGCTTTGGAAGAACTAACAGGTACACCTATTCCTGCTGCGACCGTTTGTTCGGTCAGCAGATTTGTTTTATAATTTTAGTAATAAATTTCAGTTTTGAAATTTCTCTTTGTAATTTTAGTACGTTATCTTTCAAATTTCAGTCTCCAATTACCGTTATTCATACTTCATTCTTCCCTAACAACTTCAATCTTCGTTTTCAAGATCATGTTCTAGGTTCAGGTTCAATTTTAGTTGAGAGTTCATTTTAGTTTTATTTCATTCTCAGTATTCTCATTTTCGTCTCAGTCTTATTTCAGTCTCCATTTTGAGTCTTCATTTAATTTTTAAAATTTTAATGTCCTTATTAGCTATTTTCATTCAGATAGCTTTAGTCTTATGTGTTCAGTTTGTGTTCGAAAACAGTTTGGATATACTAGCAATTCATGTTAAGCGCGTAGCAACCTATATATTGACCATCTCACAAATTATAAATACTAGCATATGTGCAGTAACTCAAGTATTAAGTGTGTAGCAACTCATGTATTAAGCATGTAGCAACTTTACTATTATATTTTTTCCACTCTCAATTTTGTTTCAGTCCTAGTTTACTTCAGAGTTATTCTAAGTTTGGTTTCAGTTTTTGTTCTTTTAGTTTTGGTTGTATCATTTTGTTTGTTCAATTTGTTCAGTTGTAGGTGGGAAGATGGACGAACCTGAAACCCAACCAGCTCCTACCATTCGACTTCCCCAAGCCGCCAAAACCCAATCCGGTTAGATCCGCTCTGTTCCTAGCCACTCCGCCACATCAAAGCCCAGATCCGTCACCACCATCTCCCGAGCTATCCATCGGTAGGTCTGTCTTCAGTGTTCTCCATTGTTGTGGCGAGATGAGGGCCTCTAAAGCCCCCATCCTTTCTCCACTGGAGTTGTCAATACTTCCGCCTGAGCTCGGCTCTCAAGCGGGCAGCTGATGTACCGGTGACCGCCGCCCTACGCCCTGACCCACTCTGGGACTAGCGTCAGGTCATAAGGACGACCAGCTCAACCGGCCGGTGCCGCCATCATCGCTGCGAGTCACTGCCAAGGCCACCTACGGGTCCTCTACAGTTGCATCCATCTCCATGCCGAGCAACGTCGGACCTGCTGCTCCATCTCCGTCGCAGGACTCCTCTGCCATGGTCACCTACAACGTCGACCATGCTTGCGCGAGATACGCGGACTCCGGCGCTCCTTCGCCTCGACGGGGCTCTGCCACTTAGGAGTGTACCCAGATTTACTTAATATTTAGGTTACATATGTAATAGCTATTTATGTATTAAGTATGTAGCAACCTATATATTAGTCTTCCAACAAATTATAAATATTAGCAAACATGTAACAACTTTTCTATTAAGCGTGTAGCAACTTATGTACTAAGCGTGTAGCAAACTATGTAGTTTATTTTTTTAGTTTGTAATTTTGTTTTTTTTAATTTTTGCATGAAGAGAGGATTCATGTGTTTGAGTAGCTTCCTTGATAAATCTCCTAGCTCCTATTACACATAAATTTTACTAAAATATTTTTTAAAAAATAGCATATACTACCGGGGCTTAGTCTTGTTTGTCTCGTCACATGTAACACATTGGCGAAGACGGTATCAAAAACGGATAGACCAATCAAAAGTTATACTGGTTTAAAATAAATGTTTTGATTTTTATTAATCTTATGTCAGCCTCCTAAACGATTTGCATGTTGCGTCTTCTACTGCACTCTCATTTTCCACGAGTTCAGACACGTGCTGGCTGGACCCTAGTGGTTGCCTGCTTGTCGTCCAAAAATTGAAAGGTGCGGGCAGGGGAGGGGAGCCGATCGGACGAGGTGGGTCGCGTGCTCGCGCTACTGCGCGACCCGTCGCGGATTATCGTGGTCCTAATTGACCCGGGCAATAAGCCAAGCCCTGGCATAGGCACACCCATGTTGATACATTAGTTTTTTTATGGGTGATTCTTGCGCTCGGACGTCCGACGCATTGGACGGGCATCTGAGCGGTCCACCACGGCCCATCGCCCGTCCTATCGTTAGAACGGTCCCAGGAACTGCTCGCGCTCTGCCTGTGACAGACACACAAAAAAAAGTCCTGCAGGCCCACGCACATGGCAGCAGCTCACCGCACTTAACCAAGCGCGCACTGGTCAACGTACACCTTATGACTGCTGCACCTCGTGTCTGCTGCTGGTCTAATGGACATATCGCCTCGTGTTTGCTGCTGTTACAGCTCAGCACCCCATGCCCTCCACGCCCATGACCCATGCCCCATGCCCTCCACGCTCATGGTCCTACTACTGTTTGCTGCTCCTACTGCTGCATATGGCAGGCCCCACACCCATGGAGAAACATTAAAAAAAACTGTTGCAAGAAACGAGAAGAAAAGCTATTGCTAACATAAAAAATATAAAAACAACATGATTTCTCGCACTGTTACATTTAGGTATGCCTTAATGAAACAACTGAATCCAATTATAGTTACAATAAAAAGACTCCTAATGAAATGGAATTAAATATGGACTTGTGTATCTGAAAATCTTCAACATAAAATCACATATTAATGAAACAACAAAAAATATTGAACCGCAATAATGAAAAAACCTACTGCAACAAAAATAAAAACATCAACTGCAACATGAAAAGATGTTGTAACAATGAAACAAAAACAATTGTAATATTGAGATAACGTCTAATGCAACAACAAAAATATGAACTGCAACACCAAAAACATATGTTGCAAAAAATTGCTGCGAACAATGGAAGACAAGCTATTTCAACAATAACATGAAAGCATATGCTGCAATACAGGGGGAAACGCAAAACAAAAAAACCAAGAGCTGTTGCCGCAACAACAGCAATGAAAAGCATCCCACTGCAACATGAACAAACAAAATGATACATCAACGGGGAAAATGCAAAAAAAAAAAAATCAAAGCTACTACTACAACACCATCTCTTGGAACAACCCGAAGGAGGAGGAAGGGCACGGATCTAGATCTGTGCACGCATGTGATGTCGCCACGGAAGGAGTGGACGCCGGCCCCAGAAGAGATGATTGGTGGTGGGCCGGGGTAGCGGCGCCCCCAAATCGGCGTCGAGCGGCGGACTAGAAGCTGCGCATGGCCAGGGGCCGCTGTGCCCGCCGATTGGCCAAGATGCCTAGCCAGTGGGGACATCAATCCGCGTGGGGAGGTGGAGGGCCGGGTGCCGTCATTGCCATGAATGCTGCTGCCTCGTCGAGAAGGCAGGGAACCACTGCTACGCAGCGCAGGGAAGGCAGAGGAGGCAGGCCGGCCAGCAGTGGCGCGCCAATCCAGTGGGAGGGAAGGGAAGGGCCGCATGTGCATTAAAGTTGTCGAGCAATGTATGTGCAATGTGTATTGGAATATTCCATTCAAGTTGTTGAACAAATAAACAATCATTCATCATTCCTGCCGGTATGCCCATGCTTCATCACCGCTACTCCTCTTTTCTCCCCAAAACCTAGCATCTCTAACTTGCCTGTCTCTGTTTAGTGCATTCTGTGTCGGTGGTTTAACTCAAGGAATAGACCATGCCTTTATGATTTGGATTCAGAGCATCCCTATCCTATCACGTGCTCTCCCTTATCAACCATTCAGCAAGCAGGAAAAAGGTATGATGTATATCATCTTTCACACACTATATCTATTATTCAAATTAATGACAAGGTACATTAATGCATTATTAGGACATAGTATCAGTATGCGATAGGGGTTCACGCATAAATGTGAGTTCTCTTTTCATGTGT
>DXKC01018403.1:0-10052 GCA_031170775.1 Cymbopogon citratus
TGCTTAGAACAATATTATAGTAGCTCTTGTCTTACTATCTCATGTCCCACAACAACTTAGACTTAGTTCTAGCACTTGCAACCCACAAATTTTTCAGGGTCATGGCGGTTTAAGTGAGCTAAGTGATCCATACTTAGAGAAATGCTAAGTTGTATACTAGGCACTAGAGAAATATTAACAAGCAACTAGTCATCATTTCCATGAGGAGAATAAGCATACATGAAGCATAGATGCTAAAGAAAAATACTATATAAATATTTTTGGTTTTTTTAACATGAACAATAAAAATGCAAAGAAATGCTAAGATAGAATACTTACCTTAGTGGGGGAGAGGATCTCCCCCAAGCTTGGTCTTTGCTCACTGTGGTGGCAGGAAGTGTTGGTACCAACTGGCCCAGCGTTGTGCGTCTTTCTCTCGCACATGTCGGATATGTTGGGCGTTTTGTTACGCCAGTTGCAACGTTGCCTCTAGCTCAATCTGTAATTCACTTATGTCATTAATGAGGCTATCCATACCTGTCGGAAAACAAAAACAAGTCAGAAAACAAAGAACTCACGATCATCGATTGTAAGTTTGGGAACACCGACAACTCGAGGACATCATCACAAATGAATAAGGAAGCAAGAACATAGCAACTCAAAATATAGCGAGACGAAGCTTGTGCAAGAACCAAAGTATCATCATTACAAGGCCCTCAAGCTGCGAGATCTAAAGCATCATCACCTACATCTATACTAGCGACTATCTGATCTACAATTGGACCAATGTCCTTCTCAGCAGCAGAAACAGCAGACAGATAATCAGCAGAAGGTTTAGGATCTACTATCGTCTCCAATCTTGCTTTAGGAGCAAGAAGCCAAACATGGCCTAAGACATTGCTGATACTACGACGAAGGATTCCCCGCAGAAAAGATGAGAAGTGTGATGGAATCAAAGGAGCATAAGAACTCCATTCACATGCATCATCACCAGGTTGGCCGATGAAGGACAAAATATGGGTCAAAGCTCCCCACACACTCTAAAACCTGGTGTTGACTTCTTCGAGCTGGCCCTAAAGATCTTGAGAAAGCTTAATAGCCTGAAAAACATCTCGGTCAGAATCCCGCCTCAAAGTATGAGCCAACACAAGCTTTTGGTCAGCATCCTCACAACATGAATGCAAGAGCCTTACTAACTCAGCTCAATTCTTAGACTGTTTGAGAGTAGATTTCATCTCCTCGGAGTCAGCATGCCACTTCTGGCACTCACGGTCAAATCCTGCAGAAACAAACAAAAGACAAAGGATAAAGCAAAAGCAAAACAACGAAGGAAGAGAGGAGTTAGCAAAGAAATAGGCACAAAAAAACTTACCGGCGACTTGATTCTTCAAACGCTCAAGCTCATCATTTGAAGCCTTCAAAGCCTCTTCGCGTCGATGCACACCCTCAGAGAGCTTAGTAAAAGAACTCTCAGCAGCCTGGCGTAGCTCCTGCTCACGCAGCAAGTCCTGTTGTACCTAAGCAAGTTCTTTCCAAGCCCGCTCAACCGCAGCAGAACTCGCCTCCATAGCAGCAGCCTCAGCAGGACCAAACAAAAGGTCTTGATCCCGAACCAAAGACTAAAAGAAAAAATAACGATCAATCAGAGCAAACAAGAAGACAGAACAGAGAAAAAGTCCAGAAGATAGAAGGACTCACGTTCATCATATCTCTCACATGCATGAATGACCTATCAAAGCAATCCTTCAGAGATCTTAGCCGATGAGAACAGCTAAACTCCTCAGAAATCGGGTCACCAAGAACCAGGGGAGGCAAAGAAGGCCTCAGAACATCAGCAGCAGCAGAAATAGCGGGAGCGGCCACCAAAGATGCCCCAGAAGTCGGGACCACAGTCGGGGCAGCAGATACAGGAGCACCAACAATAGAAGAACCAGCAACAACTGGCCCAACAGGCAGAAAAGACACTGCAAAAAAGGAGAAAATATAAGAAGAAAAATATAGGAAACAAAGCATAAAAGCCAGGGAAACTCACCAGCAGAAGAACTCGCAATGTGAGTATCTTGAACAAGGGGGCTAGCAGGCCCTAGATCACCCGAAGAACCCGGTCCACTAGAAGAACCAGCATTTGCAGACCTAAAAAAGGGAAGAAAGAAATATGTCATCAACTCCATAAAGAAAAAGAGCAATATCAGCAATTAAAAAAGGAAGGTAGACTAACCGAGGACGTTTCAGAGAACCCAATTTCCTCTTAAGAGAGGGAACAGAGAAAGAGAGAGGCGCAAGCCTCGGAGAAGAGAATGGCATGAAAAAGGCCAGAGAGGAAGACACTGCAGGGGTAGTACCAGAACCCTCCACACGACTGCAAAAGAACAGAGAAATTAGGCACTCCAGATTGGGAAGACAAGACAAGAACCAACAATAAGAAAGGATATGAACTTATGACTTTCAAACAAGAGGAGCCGATTCCGTCTCATCATCAGGTTCATCAAGTACAAAAAAACTATCATCTGCAAAAGTGAAAATCAAAGTAAAATACTAGAAGATTACAAGAAAATAAACTCAATCAAAGCTCACCTATAAGAATACTACCTGACACATGGACAGAAGAAGAAGCCGAGACAAGCCGCTTTTGCACAGCAGAACGAGACAATTTTCCTCCTAGGTTCAAGAATCATCTCAATAATTTTCGGATGAGGTCGATAAGGCATAAGTTCAAAAGGAGAATCAAAACAGACTTGAAAGTGATCAACAGACCTCTTGGGAGTAGGCTCTTCAACAGCAGCTTCATCTTCTGCATTAGGTGCAAGCTCGATCACAAAGGAACGACCAAAACCCTAGAGACAAAACAAAGCCTTTTAGCAGAAAGAAAAAAGAACTCATCAAGAACAGAAGTCAAAAAAGAAAACCAACCTTAGGAGGAGGGTTATCAGCGCTATATTCCTCAACATATGGGGGACGTAGCTCACATCTCCAAGAACTCACAATATCCAAAGAACGAGTTGATCATCATCAATCTCAATTCCAGTCTTGATACGGGAAGGATCCTCAATACCAACATATTCAAAACCAAGGTGGTCTCGCTGCATAAGAGGCTGAACCATACGCCAAAGGAACGCGGCAGCAAGACTAGGAACAGAGAGACCCTTCAACTTCACAAAGTTGAGACGATTGAAAAGGGGTTGGAGAGCAGCAAGTTCAGCAGGAGAGAGCTTTTTGCTAAACAAGTCACTCTTGACAGGCATCAAGGAAAGGTTAGAAGAGAAGTAATGATTAGGTTTGGGGATGTAAAACCACTTGTCCGCCCAATCGAGTTTCTTGAAAAGAGGAAGATCTAGACCAGTAACACCCTGACGGCATTAGATTGAACAACAACTGAAAGGAACCCCCTTCGTATCCACTTTGAGGCGGAAAAAGAAGCTGAAGAAAAGAAGATTAGGGGGAACTCCAAGGAAGGCCTCGCAAAGATAAGCAAAACATGAAAGATAAAGAACCCCATTTGGGGAGAGATGGAAAAGCTGGATACCAAAGAACTGAAGGAATTCAAGAAGTAAATCAGAAGGAGGAAAGCAAAGACCGGCAGCAACGAAAGCATAGAAGACGATGGTTTGGTCAAGAGAGGGAGAAGGGATGATGTGCTCACCAGGAAGTACATAACCTGATCTCACCTGTTCCTAGATCTGACCGCGCTCGACGAGAAGCTCCAGATCTGCCTCCGTCGTTGTCGGAGCAGGCCAGGACCTCTGCAGCAGACGCATCTTTAGAAAATCCGCATTATCAATATGAGCCAAAGATAGTTCTTTATCTACCTCAACAGCTTTGGACCTGCTCTTGCCACGACCACCAGCCATCTCGACTAAAGAACGGCGGCGGAGAAGATGATGGATTTAGGGTTTGACGTAGCGGAGGAAGAGTGATGAACAGTATGCAAAGGGGAAATTTTTGCGAAGGCAGTAAGGGAAAGTGACTGGATGGGTTAATCGGTAATTCTATTTATAAAAATGGATGGGCCTACGGCTCCAACGGGCGGAAGTCAGAGAGCAAAAGGCGGAGAGATTACCACAACGGGAAGAAATTTCCAAAATGGTAACATTCGCAACGGCAAGTTCGCTGAAGAATAGGAAGATTTTTCGGAAAACTATGGAGAACAAAGAGAACTCGACCGCAATATCATAAACAGAAGAACCTAGAGATTCCATTCCAAAGCACAGATATGATATAAACAACTCGCACGAGCTTAGGACAAGCAAGCTGTTTTAGCAAACACATCAGAAAAGAACTCGCGTGTACCAGCAGGCAAAGATGTGAAGCATACACCAACAAGGATTACAACAGAGTATAAGAACTCTCTCAACAGCTCAACTTCATACATCAAGGATTACAACAAAGTACAAGAACTCTCCCAAACAGCTCAACTTCATACATCAAGGATTACAATAGAATACAGCCAGATACAACATTTGATAAATAAGAAAGCAAAAGAAATCATTCAAAGATGGCCGCAAGGAACCTGATGATGCACAAGGTTATTAAAACCTGCACCAAGGTCCTACGCAATCAAGCAAGAAGCAACTCGGCCAACACATTCATAAGTTGAACATGCATCTAAGATTGCTATAATGGGCAAGTGGAGATAACACTGAGGCCAGCGCCAACGGGTCAAGCATAGAGACAATTGACCACCGGACTGCAAGAACTCAGGCATCCCCCCAAACGCATGTAGATCGATGACAAACCACAGAAGGGGCTCAACAATGGACAATCCAGTGGTAAACACACAATGACTTGTCGATATAGTCAGCCATCCACACGCTAATCAACTCAGGAAGAAAAAAGAAGGCAATGTAGATAGGGGACTCGAGGACCAGACTAGAAAACTCTAACAACTCGCGTCTCAAGCCCTACTCCATTTGCCTCAATTCCCTTCCCAAGAAGATTCGACCCGGAAGTTAGCTTGCCACTAACCCCTATCTCAAGACCTACACCATTTGCAAAAGAAGATTACAAAGGATTTAAGATTACGCCCGGGGGCTCACCTTCAAGCTCGCCATAAATCAAGACTTCTACACAACCATCTAGATAAAGCATATCCAGACACTTCACAGCTTCAAGAAGAAGCGAGTAGAGGCTCGGGGGCTCGCTAAGCTTGCACATTCTCAAGGAAGAAGCTTGGGGGCTCGCAGACCGCTCGCAAAGAAAGAGTAAGCAAGCAAGTATAGAGAAGAAAAAAGCCAGTGTGTGATTCAAAACCACAAGCAAAGGGATCTATTTATAGGCAAAAACCGATGCACCAAGAATAGGTTCATGGAGGTCTATGGAATCTATAAAGGACACACACAATGAAAGCTGAAGAAAGACCATTCAATCATGCGGGAACAATGTACAAAAGACACGGTTGGAAAGGATAAGCGTGCACTGGCCAAACTGAGTGCGCCTGCGCTCCCATGATGATGAAGGTTAAAGCAAGTCAGAGTAAAAGGATATGCTCTAAATATGCCAAGTACATGAGCAATAAAAGACGTGCAACAACTTACTAGATTCGACTCAAGAACCCTCCATCGAGTCCTTCAGTATTAAAAGAACTCGGGAAGGGCTCGAGGGCTGCAAAGTACCCACCGCATGAAGAATATTTTTTTAGAAACAACTCCACAAGATTGACCCTTGAGTTCTTTGACTCAAACAACACAAGGCTCGGAGGCTACACTCACTGAGTGTGATTTTTTCAAGAAATCATGCTCAGATAAGAAGACAAGATGCAAGACCCTCCAAGCTTTCTGTTCCATAAAGCAAGAGGCTCGGGGGCTACATTCAGTGAGTGTAAATTTTTTCAAAATTTACACTCACCGACGCCGTAAAACTCTAAAGCAAAGACGAGAGAAGAAAGAGCATCTCAAGACTTCGTATCAGAAGAACCTTGCTTCCGAGATTCAAAGACTTGAAATGCTTGGGAGCTTATCGATGGGGGAACTACGGGTACCCTATGGAGCAGGCTTGCGGAGTCGTGGGCCCCGACGATCCCACAACTCGGCAACGCCAAGTTTAGCAAGAGTTAGGCAGTACGAGTTCTTGGCGGATTATAATAAGTAGAGAATGAAACTAGCCATTTAGGACTCTCAGTTAGAATCCAACTAGGACTCAAAAGAACTCGCAGCACCTCTTCATCCTATAAAAAAAGGCTGCGGGCACCCCCTGTAAAAAACACGACCAACCCTACACGACACCCGATAATTGTAACACCCAATACTCATCAATACAATGCAGCAGGCCCAACGCTGACTGGACATAAAGGCTATTACTCGACTTCTAGTTGAGGGCCCAAACAAGTATAAAAACATCTGTCTCGTCGAGCTCGTTACCGTAACCGCCGAGTTCCGCAATCTGTCAAGCCCCTCCAAACATAAAACACCATCTCGAGTACCCCGGTGGTGGGCTATCAGTGACAAAACGTCGACAGCTACCTCTGAAGGCTGCAATGGTTGAAGGTTTTTATGATTCATACCTTCAATAGGGACCGACCGAAGAAAAAGGTGGCGAGGATGAAGTAGCAGTTGTTGAGTGGACCTGGTGTAGTACAGAGAACATGCCTTGGGCTAAGGCCAAAGACAACCAGGGGAATAAAGGATAGGAGTAAGGGTAATGTAACGTAGATTCCACGAGACCTTCGAGCTAGCTGATTGATTGTCCATGGTGAGCGGCTTCCTGTTTGCTTGTAACTATTGTCAAAACCCTGTAGTATCTGCAAGTATGTTGATTGATTGTCTGTGGCGAGCGGCTTCCTGCTTATTTGTGTATATTGTAGCAAGAACGTTAGATAGGTTGATTGATTATCCGTGGCGAGCGACTTCTTGCTTATCTAATTATTATTGCAAGTTATCTCTTTGATCTGTCTCACTAGTTTAGGCTATAATGGCTTGTCCGATCTCTGAATCTATGTGATCGATCTAGTTATCGGCTCTATTAGCTTTGGCAAACTAATATATTCATTAAGTTATTGATATTGTTTGTTTATAATAATTTATTTATTATAACAATATCACTGACTGGTCTAAGATTAGTAGATTTGGCCTTATCTTATTAAATTCAAGCGATTATCATGTTTAGATCTATTATATGCTTGAATCATGCTTTATCGGCTAATCCCTATCTAGTCTTGATCACTATATATTGTGGGTTTAAAAGTGCCTTAGATTTAAATAGGTTGTTAAGATCAATCTCCGTTGGTTGATCTGTTTGTTTATGTTTGAACATGTTTTATTCTTGCCTCATGGACCCTGTATCGGCTGTCCAGCCGATCCAGCTATGCCTACATGAATAGTCTGTCTGTATCGGCTATCGGCTAGATTCGTCTATTTGATACTGCTGCTTGCATGCTATCGGCCTATATTTGATACTGATTAAACATGATTGGCTATGTGAAATATATTATGAATTATGCATCTTTATAGCCTGTTGTGTTTATATCTTTATCTCTTTCATGATTATACTGCATGGAGCTAACTCTTTAGTTAGTTTCCTTATATCATCAGCTATGATTTAGCCATACATCTTAGAACTGTCTGGAATCATGCCGGTAGGTTTTACAACTTGATCCCGTTTATCTCCTTGTCAATTATAGGTCAAATTAGCTGGCACGTTTCTGGTTAATCGACATTGCCACGAGGTCTTGAGCATCTCGGAGCCTCTTTCTTCATCTTTGATTCTCTCGGGCCTCACATCAGTGTGTTGGCGTGACATTCATATATCAACAATCAGCTCTTGCAAGGCATGATTTATTGGCTAACAACGATCTTTTGTTGGAGACTAGCAGTGGTGCTCCCAGCGCTCTCTTTTCAGATGGTAAGGTTTGCTTTTTGTGTGGTGCAAAAATGGAGGTACCATCATATGCTGGGTCACGGAGAGCTTAATCTCCTTCTTTAGATCTCCTCGTTCTCCTTCTAGCGGCCCTCCCCCTTTGGGTTTCCTCCCCCAAATGGCGTTGGTGGGCGTCGGTTTGGAGCCCAGATGCGCTCTTAGTCGGTGCTATTCATGGCTGTCGCATGTGGTTCCGACTCAATGCCTCATAGCCTCCTGGCTGTCATCTGTTGGTTCTCACTCAATACCTTATAGCTTCGCATGCTCTGGAGCTCGTCAAAGTTGGTCTTTGGTGGTGGCACATGTCAGGAAGTGCTATGTGCACTTGCTCTGGTTTGGAAGGCTAATTCGATAGCCGAATCTTGTTGCTTTGTCCTTATTGTTGTTGTCGTTGTCGTGTTGAGTGTTGCAATCTTACTCCCTCCCCTCTCATGTACTCTCTGACCTTTGGGATTGCCTTTGTAATGGGTGCTTGGCACCCTAAATTTGTTCACCCACCAGCGGGTTAACCTCCCGGCGTCTGTGGCAATGGATCAGGTGGGGACTTTTCGTCCCCCCTCCCCAGTTTAATTACAGGCTGCCGCACAGTTCTTTTATAAAAGAGAAACCTCTGACTGCAATCATTTTTTTAGTGCAAAATCATGGTGGAGTTCCTCACCGTTACTTTAAAATTACTTAAAAAATAAGAGAAAAGGTACAGAGATACTTACAAAGAAGGAGAAGGGGGAGAAGACTAATCTAACACTGAAAACAGAAGGAAGGAAAATTACAGGGCATCCAGCCATAAACAAACTAGCCTTTGATCATTTACACCAAGTCACTGATAATGCAAAACAGCCTCGTTGAAATTGTGAAGCCAGCTTGCAAAGGTGGCCTGCACCCCATCAAAAACCAATCGATTTTGAAGTTTCAAAATTTCCCAAGCTGCAATCAGGAAGATTTCCACGAAGAAAGGATTGCCAGATTGTTGTTTGGAAACCATAATCTTTCTGTGGATATCATCCTCTGGTGCTGAAAGGTTCTAAATGGCTAGAGGGAGGTGAATAGCCTAAAAAAATTCTTGCAAAGCACTAAAACAAAAGATTAGTAATTAAGATGGCGAAGCTCTCTAGCACTAGCACAACTAAGCTATGCAAGCCACCTACACAATTCTAGCAAGAAGGCTAATATCTCTAATCACACCAACAAAGCTAAGTCGCTACCTTACTTCTAGTAAGCAAGAACACTACCACTAGGCTACACAACTAGCACTACTTAAGGTAGGACAAGAGAGGGATAGGACTGTTATACCGCCTATGTAGAGGTGATGAATCAATCAATCAATCACACAATAGAGAGATAGAAACCTCGACAACCAAAGATGACACAATAATTTTTTACCGAGGTTCACTTGCTTCCCGGCAAGCTAGTCCTCATTGTGGCGATACACCCACTTGGAGATGTGTCCGCTAAATGGCGTTTCTTAGCCAATCCCGCGGCCAGGGCAGCACTATCAACACAAGATGGGGATCCTCCAAGCGACGAGCAATCCACTAGAGTAGCCAATTGCGATCTCCCACAGGGAAGGCTCAAGAACCCCTCACAAATCAGCGGTGTGGCCTTGAACAATCACCAAGTCGAGCTCAAACCACCACCGCTGCTCCAAGCCGTCTAGGATAACTGGAATCACCCAAGAGTAACAAGAACTCCGTAGCAACCATGAAGAACAAGTGCCTTTAGATGCAAACTCTAAGCAAATGCACTTCAATCTCACTCAATCTCACTTTGAATGCTCAATCAAATTAAGAGATCAGTAGTGGAGAGTCTCTCTAGCTCAAAGGGATCACCAAGTATTCAGAATAGGCAAGCCGACACCCCTAAGCCGATCACCCTCTATTTATAAGGCCACCCCCAGAAACTAGCCATTACACACTCGAAACAGAATTTTCGGGGGCATCAGACATGCCAGACGCCTAGCGTTGGACGCGTCCGGCGCGTGCAACCACGCCAGCACCAAATAAATATTTCGGCCGCACAAGCAGAGAGCACCCGGACTCTCCGACGCCCAGCCAAGCTGAACCACTAGACATGTCCGGCGCTCACACCTTCAAACAGCGCGCGTGCTATCAGTTCACCGTTGTGAAGGGTTACGGGGTTGCTACGCTAGCCAGAAAACAAAAATTTTCGCCCCATAAACCAGGATCTACTGCATAGTATAGGTCACGGGATTACCACTAGACGCGCAG